>NDGN011452352.1:0-41743 GCA_002564285.1 Tympanoctomys barrerae
CTGTGGTTCTTTGGAGGTAGAAATCCTTTCTAACTAAAGTAAAATTGCCCCTCTCTCTGTCTTGCTTTTCCTTTGCAATACTTTTGAAAGGAGACCACTGATCCGGTGCTCGGGCCCTCTGCTCTCCTCACTCCCTCCTTCCTCCCCTTCCAGGTCCCCTACTCTTCTGTTCACCCCTCTCACCCCGCCATTGCACACTCCACACAGGGCCTGCCCCTTGCTGTCCTCTGGTGTCCAAGTCACCTTTCCTCTCCAACAAATCCTTTGCCAGTTCCAGGGGCCCCTTTTAGAGCCTTGCTGACTTTTACCATGTCCACTTACCACTTCCGGCTTTCAGACTCAATGTTCTGCAAAGAACCTGTTGTCCTCTATGCTCCACTTCCACTGATTTCTGTAGCATTGGTCGCTGTCCTCGGGGACCTCTCCTGCTGGATGAGTCCTCACCATTCGTACTTGCAGAGGGACAGGTTGGAGGCTGCAGCCTTGCATCTCTGGCCCCTCTTCTGCAGTCACCACATGTTTGTAGCTGTTCAGTCCAGCTCTGCATGAGCTCTTTTCCGTGTCACCTCTAACAGCCCATTTCAACCAGTATTACCCCTATCTCTTGCATAAACTCTGTGCTTCAATCTTTGTTTTTAATTCAATAATTTATGTTAGTGACCCCTGGAAGATGACACAAACAGCAGTGCCTCAATTTTGTCCCTGCTATTTTTATATAAATTTAGAGCAGAGCTTCTGGCTGATTGCATGGCTTTACAGCCCACCCAAGCACCCGGGGGGGGGGCTCCATCTGTCCTGACAGGCAGTCTGTCCTCCCAGAGCAGCCCAATGGTGCAGCAGGACACCAGGCACCAATGTCACTGACCCAGCCCGGACTCCACCCTTGACTGTGGATCTGAAGAAATGTGAGGCGTTGTGCTGTCAGATGGTCCTTTTTTCCTTGACTTTACCTCCTTACTTTTTAGTGTTTCCCTTTTTCTATCATTTGTTAATATGATTATAAGCCTTGTTATTCCGGCCTCAGCTTTGTTTGAATGAAGCAAACTTTGTAGGTAATTGAATAATGGCTCTTTCTCTGGACTCTTCTGTCTGAGCCTTCCAGATGGGGTCACTGCTCCCCAGAGCCTCCCTGGCAACCCTCCTCTGCGACATCAGCTGTTGTCAGCACCCTCTCGACTTTGCCTTTGTCCTGCTCTGTCCCTCTGAGGAGGGGTTTCCTGCACATCAGATGAAGCTACTCAGAGTTCTGTGGGGAGACAGAACTGACAGGGTACTACTAGTACTTCCAAGAAATGTGGAATATATCATTTGCAGATAAATTTTAGTATAATGGAATGCTATCCTAGCGGAGAAGAGATGGGAGTTTTATTCATGTATTTATTGCTAATTTTCTGCAATATTTGGGAGTGATTAACATCTTTCCTCAGAGCCCATCTTTATCAACATTTGAGTGACTTTGTTTGGGAGGCTCTCAGAGCAGGCGCTCAGAACTGTGCGGTCCGTGGTCAGGCTGCACTCACAGAGGTGCCTTTGTGGGCCGGGGGCAGTGTGTGCTCCTTCTTCGTCTCCCTGCGGCCCGGCCGTCTCAGTGCGTACAGCACTGGGTGGAGCCGCAGCCCACGAAGAGCAGACGTGACTGTGTTGCACCAACATGACATTGACAGTGGGCATTTTGGCAAATTTTGCATTTGTCTCAGAGCAAAAATAATCTGAGTTCCAGAGGAGTCTCTTTGTCCTTCAAATGTGTGTCCTGGCGTTTGCTTGCCCGTAGTTTGCTATGCCATGTGGATTACAGGAAGTATGTGAAGAAGGAATTTAGGACCCACAGAGTCAGCACTGTGGGATCAATGCTTACGTTTTCGGAGTCCAAATATTCTGTTCCACCAAATGTGTTTCCTTTCACCTCAGTCGGCAAAGCCACCCTGGTGAGAAACAGCATCAGTGAGGCAGAAAGGCCAACCCATTCTCCAGGGGAAAGGCACCTGACATGCCCCACACCTGAGAAGGGTCCCCTGTAGAACAAAGCATCCGGGGCCCCTGGAGGTGTCAAGATTGGCCTTCATCCCTGAATGGGGCCATATTGTACCATATTCCCTTGGCCTAGTTCTTTAGCTCTTTGGAAAGCCTAGACACAATTGTTTTCCCTTGTAAGGAGTCAGAATTCATGTCTGTCACATGAGATGGAAACCCGAATATGATAGAGCCCATGTATGCGGTCAGTGATCTGTAAGATGATTTCGACTAAGTTGGAGCCAAGGGGCATTAAGCACAAAATGTAGCTGTGACACATTTCAAGATCTGTGGACAAAAGTGCTATGACTGAGATCAGTAATAAAAGAAGTTTTATGGACTACTAGAATATGTTAGGGCCTGCACTGAGCCTTATATGGGCCTCCACATTAGAATCTACATTAATCCTCTTGCTGGGGAAAAGGAGAACCCAAATCTAGTGGAAATGGGCCCAGAGGAAAGACCTGGCTAACACTTGAATGAGTGCAGACACTGATGAAGATGAAGCCAAAGATGTTGCTGGGGATGAGACCCATACGGAAGATCAAAGTCCAGGCAGGCTTGAGCTTGCTCAAAGCGCCCCAAGTCCTCCTGACTTTGGCACAGTAATCTTGGCCCTGTCCTTCAGCTTAAGGAAAGAGAGGCTTTAAGGTGACCACAGTGGTCACCTTCCAGCCTTCATGGAATTAGCTGCAGTTTACCCTGGAGCACCCCCTTGCAAAGCCCCTGGCTTTTCCAGGCTATTGGCTGTGATGCTGCTCACCTCCACCAGATGCTGCTCCTCTGCTCACCCAGGAGGCTGCACTGGACCAGCGCAGGAGCTCAGACTCCTTCCCACACTGGCAGCTGCCCTGGCTCTTCCGCAGGGAGGACGGTCACCCATGTTTGCATTTTTATCCAAGGAGGCCCTGTAAGAGCAACCCATCCTCAGTGGCAGTTTATTTGCTTTTCAGGAGAGCAAAGGTGAACTGTTTTTAAAGAACTAATAAAGTGAAAGTAAATAGCAAGGTAGAATTAAAAGTAAGCAAAAATGTCAAATAAAATATGAGGTAAAGCAAACCCAAATATCTCGTTCAGGTACTTGCTAAACACAAGAATACTAAAAGGTCCCAGTAGAAGAAACACAGAGTATCACCACTTAAACTTGAAACAGGGACATGAGGTCTGGGGAATCTGCTGTTCCCTGCAGAGGCGGCAGGTCAGGAGGAGGAAAGTGGAGACGCAGGAAGTTCCCTCTGTCGCCTAGCTTCCCGCAGGCCTCTGCCTCCCCGTCACCCTCCTGGAGCTTCCATCCTTTCCCTTGCCCCATAGGCCTGTCACTTTGTCCATGCTCTGCCTTAGCTCCTAGGATGGTTACAGGTGAATGAGTGCTACTAAAGCACAAGAACAGAAACTGACGAAACTAAGTTCTTGTTACGGAGGTAGCTGGTAGCCATAAAACACGCAAAGCAATAGATATGACTTTAGGGATACTTATGTATGTAGTGTAGCTATCCTGTTATTTTTGGAAAGGTAAACTGTCATCCACGAAATCATAACATTCATAACACAAGCAGTATTTCAGAGGTCAGAGCATCGCATTTTAAACTTTCTGTAGCATGGGGTGCACTTGCTTGTTTTCCATCTGTGAGCAGATAAGTGTTCCCCTTCTCCTGCTCTTTCTCTACCTCCTCCTCTTCTCTCTTCTTTTCCCAAGTTGCTTGCTTCAGATAGGCCAAGCTGAATCTGAAGGAACTGATGAACGGTAAGACAGATGCGGGCTCAGCATGGCCCTGTCCTCTCCAGCTGTAATAGCAAAGAAAAATGGGAGCAAATTTGCTAATCCAAACATCACTTCCCAAGATGCCCCCAGGTATGCAAGGGAAAATGCTGGCGGGTGTGTGCAGGCAAGCATGCAAGCCCCGACTTCACCCCGCACCTAGATAGCCTTCCCTCAGCCTTCTCCGTCCCCTCCCTCCCTCGAACAGTGATCAGCTCCTGCATTTCCAACAGGGTCTCTGTGGGCAAAAGGCTGGTTTCACTCTTTTTGGGTAAAATAATATTATTTTAAATAAGACATTAAAATGATAGCTCACATAAAGATTGTGCTCCGTTTTTGAAGGTAATACATGCACTAACATAAATTTACATAAAGTGTATTGATTTAGAATTTGAGAATATTCGTTAAGAATTTCAGTAATAAAGTCATTTTCACAGAACCTTAAAGAAAATTATTTTAAATAATCTTAAGGCACTTGATTTCACTTAAACAATATTTGAAACACATGCCATTTTTATCCAGCCATTGAAAGATGTGATCATGTATCTTGCTAGCTACTTATTTATATATAACCATACAAACTTGCAGTTAATAAAACTGAATTTCTTCTAAAATTTTCTACAAAGTTTATTTTTCAATTTAAAAAGGCATCCCATAATACATTCACAATTGTTTTTCATCATTTAATAATTGATGTACCAATTAAAAACAAAGCCACTTAAACAGGAAAGTTGCTGATCACTGGCCAAACCTAGTGCGAGTTTCAACAGAGCTTCCCAAAATGATTTTATGACAATCAAATGCTTTCTTCCATCACAAAATACATTCTGCTTCATGATTTACATGAGGAAATTTGCATTGTTTGGTCGCGAGCCCTCGTCTACCTACCTGGGTAGGGGCGGTGATTCACGGGATAATTAAGCATTCTGGTAAATGATGGATCGGAATACTGTTTGCTGCCAACTGGCATAATTAGAGTTGTAATTATCGCTCCAATTAAAGTGATTGTTTTATAGCTCACCCTTGTCTTTTTTACTTCTGCTAGTTAACAGACAAAAAAGGAAAATGCTGGGAGCATCCGCCTTGGGGGCTGGGGCTGCCGCTTGTTGCCAGGCATCTCCTCCCTGGGAGGGCTCTTCCAAGGGCCAGCTTTGCCCGGTGTCCCCAGGCCCAGAAGCGCCTGTTCCTCTGCTTGCGGATTCTGTACACTTTCAGCACGTTGGCGCGCTAACAGGGAGCCAGCCTGCTTGGCAGGCCGCGGATGAGCAGACCTCCTCGCTCCCGAAGGCATGACGATATTTATCCTCGCAGCAGCTGGGGAGGGACAGACACGAGCACAGATGTGATACTGTGCTGTGGGCAGCCGAGGTGCGCAGGGACCCCCGCACCATCAGGGCCCCTTAGAGAGGAGCACAGGCCCATGTGAGCAGCACACCGCCGCCATGTCCAGGGCCTGCTCTGGAAGCCCCCGCCAGGCTCAGACCTCGTTCTGTGCAGCGTGTCTTTCCAGCTTGTGGACACCAGGCTCTTGTCTGGCAATGGTTCATTTCCAAAATGGGGTCCCAGGAGGTCGGCAGGGTGCAGAGAGCTAGAGGCTGCCCCACTGCTCCATTCCTGGGCTCCTGCGTTCTGTGCAGAACCCAGGAATGGGACAGAAGGACAGACACCACTGACCTCTCTGCAACCCACAGGAGTCCGCAAGTGATGCGTCTTGCTAAGAAAAGCCTGGCGCTCCACCCGCTCAGCCTGGGACCAGCCTGGCTCTGACCCCAAGGGTGGCGCAACTCGAGCTGTCTGTCCCACACATGCCACTTACCTACAGGGGGCAAGTGGTCAGAGAGCGGTCTACTCCTCTGACACACGGGGAGACTGAGGCCCTCAGTGCCTGAGCAGCTCCACAGGTGGCCCTGAAATGCAGGGCATTTCAGCCTGACAATCAGCCTGGTGACGTTTGCATGAATGTTCACTTTTGAAGTCTGTGTAGATTCCACTATGCACTTGCATGAGGGAGGGAGGACCAGGCCGCTCTTAGGACGTCATGGAACTCAGAGCCACAGAGCGTCTCGCGAGGAGCCAGGCCACCTAACACAGCTTGGGATACTCATGTTCCACCTCCTAGTACATAAAACCCTTCAGTTCCACTGCGCATAAAGTTAGGGGCATTGTATTGACTTGCTGTAAGTGTATTTATAAGATTAATAAAAAGTAATGAAGCTCATAAACTTTTATTCATACTGATTTGTCAGATAAATCAAGGAGTGTTTTGTTTCAAAGTTTTTAATTGGTATGACAGTTCAGCTCCAATATTAAGAAAATCCAATTATAAAATTTGCAAATACATTTCAAATAATGGGATTTGTGTAAAAATATAATAATAAACACAGAAGCAATAGCAAGATTCTTTCAAACATCAATCTTTACATGTAAAGCTTCTCTTGACATTTATATACAGAGTTAGAGGGCTGGCCAAATAGCTCATGAGATTAAAGCACCTGCAAACCGGTGCAAGGGCTGGGGGTTCGATCCCTGGGCCTGCTGTGCTGGCCCCGCCCATGGAGGGCACACTGGGACAGCAATTGAGACTGGGCATGGTGGCGCGTGCCTGTAGTCAGAGCTCTTGGGAGGCTGTAAACAGGTGTATCACTAGGAGTCCAATCTAGTTGTGAAACACTCAACACCCTGTAGACCCTTCCTTGAAATACAAAACAAAACAAAACTATATATAGAGAGTCAGCCAACAAATGTATATATCAGGAAAAAAAAGCTTGGGTTCATATTTAGATCATAAATTTATAGAGGCATTGTGAGCTTAGTATAAGTTACCATTGGCCTCTACTGTGACAAGAAGTGCTCCAAAAGGTGCCCATGGGGCTCCAGAGGTGGGGAAGCTGCTCAAGTGTGTAGACATGTTTTGGCAGACTATGTATGTATGTGTATTTTATAAGATTTAGCTTATCACATAGCTAGATTCTCAGTGCATTACAGCTCCTGGTGCATCTAACATCACAAATGGTGGGCACAATGACCACAGCCTACGAAATTGTGACCACGTTGCAAACCATTATTTTTGCCAGTTGCTCAAGGCAGGACAATATGAATGTTATTTTTGAAACGTGATGTGTATCAGTTACACGTGGATCCATGTGTGGTATAGAACAGCTTCATGGACTGTGTGGGAAGCAAGCCCACTCCTCCAAGCCAAGGAACACCTCGCAGCAGTAGGCAGTAGGCAGCACTCCTCTGCCAGCCGTTTCCATCCTCCTCCCTTGTCTCTGAGGTCTTCTTTTGCTGTCTAGTAATGCCACTGAAGGCTCGCCTGCTTGTGGTGATGAGAACAGAGGTTCCAAGCCTTGTAAACTAAAGGAGGGACTCCACATTTTAATTTTGGCATATTGATTCACCAGAGAATTTTCAGAACACTTGAGAAGAAGTTACTTTAGTGTTTGAAAGCACTAAGCTTAATACTTTCATGCCATGTTTTAATGTTACATGAAGAGAAATAAATCACTGGTAAAATTATTTGTTTTAATTCCAAAAGTGGGGTGTAACTCTGTCAAATGAACACCCGTGTGCTGGAGTCACCAGGCTCTTGGATTCCAGAGGCTTCCCGGGAGCAGGGAGGGAGGGCCTTCTAGGTGACAGAGGCTTTGCTTCCTGCTCGGTCAGTCTGCAAGGCACCCACATCCGTGACGCGTGGCACACGTGTTTGCAGAGGCATAGACTCCTGGTTTCCTTATCATTTGGAGCAATATTTAAACTCACTCCCATAAAAGAGAAGCTTCTATTAAATAATCTGTGTGTTTTCCTATGTAATTTAATTTTCTAGTGCACAT
Organism: Tympanoctomys barrerae; assembly: GCA_002564285.1. NCBI lineage: Eukaryota > Metazoa > Chordata > Mammalia > Rodentia > Octodontidae > Tympanoctomys > Tympanoctomys barrerae. The sequence continues at coordinate 7,603 of NDGN011452352.1, forward strand.
TTTGCCCAAGGCATTAATTAAATAGCCATACCGGCATGTTTGGAAATGAGATAGCAAGCACGCACGCCACGTACTGCACGCCGTTCTTCCCTGCACTGGTCCACCCAGGGAACCCTGGGTGGGGGTGCGTGCAGTGGGAGACGAGGCCCTACGTGCTGGGAATAAACTCAAGTGGAACCGTTGTAGCCCACTGCCCCAAAGGGCATCTTCTTGCATGAGTTTTATCAATTAGAGAGGCCTTATATGTATCTCAGGACCTAATTTCTACCTTTCACTTAGTATAGTTTGAGGGGACCAGTCATTTATATAAAGTTTAAAATGCATTTTCTCTCAGTATATCTTTGGTGCCATCATAGACCTGTATGTTACATAATTTAAAAATTTTTTTCTTAACACTTTGAAGATCTTTGCTAACCTTTCCTACAATAACTTTATGCTTTTTTACCTTTGACTCCTTTCATTGTCTATCACTTGTTCTCAGCTAAGAAAAAGTAACAGCTACAGAGTGACGTGGTACATGACAACACCTGTGGGAGACAGCCCTTGAGCAGGTGGAGAGAGGAAGGAAGGTGTACTCTGGGAGGTGTGCAGATAAGTCTTACACAGGTGGGAAGCAGAACTCTGTCGCGTTTCGTCATGAAGGGCGAGAGAGACATATTTGATGAGGAAAAGTATGAATGGGAATCATTAAAATGTACCCTTGGGCTACACTGGTTTGGCTAACAGTCACCGTAACCCTAACCCTGACAGTTAATAAGATATTGAGGATGAAGGGAGCCCTGGAAGCAACGAAGGCTCTCAGAGCACGTATCCAGTGAAGCAGCGCAAAGCCTCTCAAGGGCATGCGCTTCCTCCCTTCTCGCATCTGAACTACACTCACAAGACTCAGGTGTTCGTTTCCATGCCGACCATAATCCTAGGCAGAAAAGAGAGTTTTGCTTGTGTGTTTGGCTTTTGACATACGCTGCTGTCTTGCCCAGGATGCTCAAGAGATGGGCCTGGTTCTCAAAGAGCTCACAAAACTGAAACCAAAAACGCAAGTGAAAGTGGTCCTCCCTAAATGTGACACTAATAAGTGGGGCTGTACAGAAATCAGGAGGACGTAGGTGTTATCTAATGACAGCCTCAAGGGCTCAAGTGCTCTTAGTGTATACACAGAGGGGACTTCCTCATCGGTGCTCAAGCCTGAGCCTGAGCGAACACTTCGGACACAACGAACGCATCGAGAGTCAGAACGGCCAGGAAGCAGCGCCCCGGGATGGTGACCACAGGAGGGCAGGGACACTGGGGAGGAGCAGTGTGCTCTGGGACACAAAGTGATGCGTACGAGGCTCAGAGCCCATGGTGTGGGTGTGCGGGCTGGTACACAAGGGTGTGTTGCTGTACACAAAGAATAAGAAGAAAGGAAGGCTCCAGGGAGAGTTCAGAAAGAATATTGGTTAAACCCCCAAAGATCTCAAGACAGTCTTCACTTATAGAAAACCTTCCATAGACCAGGAAGTATGAATTGTATCCTAGGCCGTCAAGTCAGGCCCTAAGGTAGGACTGCAGAGGCTCCTGGCTGTCCATTCTGGGACAAAAATCCACTCTTGCCTATTCTTAGTGCGTCATAGTCTTAATGAAAGAAATACCTAAGGATGTCTGGCCACTTATTTACAACATGATGAGAAACAGGAATAACTAAAAACCTGGAAAGTTCAAGAGGTGGTTTGACAAAGGACTAGAACCCTAGGTGCTAATTTTTAAATAATGATGTTAATAAGGAAGCAGAAAGTATCATTACAGCAGCCCTGACTATGATTATAAGAGGAAGTTAGACCATCAGGGGTTGTCTCAATGTGTTAATGATGACAGAAACTTGAATTTTATTGACAGGTATCTAGAACAGTTAGGAAGCTCAAAACAACAGGGAGTGGCTGACTTAGATTTATGCTAACCAGGAGGCGGAATCGGCTCATGATGAACGCATCAGCTGGAGGTCTGGAGGTACAGAGAAAACCTCGGCTTAGTTCAGATTCAGGCACTGGAGCTGAATCTAAATGAGACAGTAACCAGGCAGACAGAGAGGCGTGAATGCATCACAGAAAGGAAAAACTGTAATTCTCTGTAGAGCGAACACCCTCAAAAGAAGACATATCCAGACTGGAATTACGTGGTGTTTTAAATATCCATAAAATCGACGATTTAGTAAAATGACTGCATAGCTGCCTGCGGAAACAGCAAACCAATCCAAAGTGAAGGGTCTTTGGTCTTCTGAAATGCCAAGGTCATGAGCAGCAAACACAGCGAGACTCCCCACAAGCTTAGCCAGAGACCCTCAGAGGTCAGCAGGAGCCAGAGCCGGGCGGTCTGTTCCGCGGCTAAGGTCTGCATCGAGCTTAGCGAGCCCGCGCTGCCAGCCAGCTGCTGCACCGTATCGCCTCCTTATACTTTAAGGGCTGCTTATTACATTAGCGTCCACTTGCGCTGAGCGCTTCGGGGTGTGCTGTAAGGGTACAGCCAAAAGTGCGTGTGCGCACAACTCGGAGGGCGTGCAACGCAGCACACGCGCTCTGCACCAAGGGAAGCTTTATTGGTGCACCACATCTGTGGGGCTGGACTTATTTTTCAAATTCATTACTGGTCTTGGGAATTTTATTTGTGTTTTGAAGGAAAAGAAAGAAGGAGAGAGAAAGAGTGAGGAGAAAGAAAGAGAGAGACAGAGACAGACAGACAGAGAGAGACAGAGAGAGACAGAGAGACAGAGAGAGGGAGCGAGAACCCCACGTGCAGCAGTATCTTTGTTCCTGACCTTCAGCGGTTCCGCGATGCCTGGGAAGAGGTCTGCAGTCAGGTTCTCGGATGATGCTGAGTTCACAAATGCAAGCAAGAACTTACCCAGTGCTTCTGTCTACGAGCCAAGTTGTTCATGAACAGAAGTGTTTATAAACCAAAGTATTCCTCTAAAAATAATTAAACTGGCCTGGTGTGAAGTGTGATTGATTTGTATCAGGACTCCTTAAGGTTATGCACAGAATTCTATTGCCCCCTGAAAACACAAACAGAAAGGTGCATGTAGAAAGAACATGAATCTGTGATGGAGAGAGCTGAGCCTGGCCTAAACTGCAATAGTTCAGGCTATCATATCCTGGACACTTAGGACCCGAGAGGTCCACTCAGGAGAACAGTGTGGGCAGTTGCTGGGGCAGAGCGTGCCGAGTCTTTGCCCAGTGCTTTGCATGCACCACAGAGCCCACTTCCCTGGAAGCAGATGTAGCAGGGTCTGTGAGGAGCACAAGCTACAGAGCAGCAGCACAGGAGAAGCCGCAGTGTGGCCTGAGGCATGGTGGCCCGAGAGGCCCAGACGAGTGCCGCCCACACTTTGGCTGGGTTCCCGGCTGGAGCTCCAGGGGAAGGCAGGGCCCAGGGCCGTTGGCCTGCAGAGCTCCTGGGAAAGGAAAAATGTTGCAACCACTCCACCCGAAGGCTGCACACACCCCAAATGAAGACGGCCCTGTAGGTGAAGACAAGGATGATGGTTACCATACAGCCATGAATTCATCCTTGGAAACATCAGTAGCTAGGGACAGTCACATTTACCAGAGCTGGTCCCGGGGGAAGAACACCAGGGCAAGTCCTCCATAGAGCCCAACACTGCCATAGCCCTCTGTGACTATACTGGCTTCTGTGGGACGTGCAGCATCCCTAATTGCCCTTGTCTCTTAGCAACCTTCACCCCCATCTCCTCTCTGAGGATGGGACCTCCTTTCTGAAGATGCAGCTCTCTGCCTGGAAAGGTCCTGACCTCCAGTATGACCTGTGGAGACCCTGGGTCCCTTGAGTCCCAGCCTGCATCTCCCCTTCTTCAGGGAAGATTTTCCTGAGCCCCTACACTCTGATCTTAGGCATGCTGCCTGCTTAGGGCTCCCGAGGCTGTGTTAATAAACTGGACAGCTAGACATTGTGGTGCACACTGCAACTCCGGCATTCCTGGGCATTTCTGGATGATAAGGCCAGAGGATAGAAATTTCGAGCCCAACCTGGGCAACTAAGTGTGTTGGTGAGATCCTGTTTCAAAACAAAATCAGAGAAAAAGTGTTGGCGGGGATGGGGGCGGTATCTGGTTGTGAAGGCCCCAGTCTCAGGGCCCAGACAAACAAACAAAAACCAGACATTTACTGGCTCCAACTTTTGTAGGCTGGAAAACCAAGAACCCAGTGCTGTAGGACTGTGCTGTCTATGAAAGCTCCAAGCAAATATGTGTCTCGTCTCCCTGGTCTCCCTGTCAGCTTCCTCTGCACTGCCCTGCATGCTCCTCCTTGTCCTGCAGGGGTCCCCAACATGTTAGAGGATTCCCTCTAGGGACCTGCCTGGTTCCATCTACCAAGTCCTGCTCCAGATAGGCCCCTGCATAGGCACAGTGTTAGGACTCAATGGACTCTCTGGAGCGGATGCTGCTCACGCCAAGAGGAGTCGCCTGCCTTCCCTCGGGGAGCTGGGTGGGGTCGTTCCCACAGGTGACTCGTGAGGCCCTCTGCTGCTCCCGGCAAACTCCCTTTCATGAGTGGGTCTCACTCCTACTTCTAAATGTTTCACAGCTTGTTCTCCTTCAAGGCAGGGGCAAACTGCTACCACACAGGAGTGACTGAGGTTAGCAGTTGTTTCCCCTTTATCTGAGACAGAAGTAAAAAGCTGCTCTGTAGAGGTTGTCATGGAACCAGCGGTCATGGAAGGCTCGCCGTTGTCTGGGGTCTGTACTGGTTTCCTGGACGCTTAGGCCCCAGTGCGCACAGTTATACACCAGGCTGGTCTAAGTTTAACAGCAAAAATGACTGAGCAGAAACTGGAATTCTGACATTGCAAATTGTTCATGCTTCTGTTTTGCCTCAAAGATATAATTTTGTTTATTCCACTGGAAAAGTTTATGCAAAATTGCTGTTTTTCTTCATTTCGGATAGTTAACACATCTATTTCTCATTTATGGTTGGCGTCACTTGGAAGGCAGTAGTCTCTGTACTGGGAATAGAGAGCATATTAAAATATTCCAGATGCCAGTCTTCCCCGAACGATTTGGTGAAGTCGAAACGCCATTTTCTCTTCGGATGTCATAGAGGGCGTATTGGAACATTTGGAAGCCACTTAGCTAAAGACATGTAAGCCCACCCCCTTATGCCAGGGATTGCCATAGTTTATTTAGAATAGTTCTTCAGCCTTTGGCTGCCCTGGGTACAGCACGATACTAACAAGATAATAGCACTGGTGCAGGCAGCTCGATGCGTTCGGATGTGTGTAAGAAGCAAAGTACGCTTCTTATATTCCAACTTTTAGGTTATTTTGCACTAATGGCAGAAATACCACCTCACTCCACTGCTAGATTTTGAAAAAAAATATATGTAATAATAAAAAAGCTTATCCACACAAATATTTTGGTACTAAATGGAGAGTGTTTCATTTCTAGATTTTTCTCCACTTCTGAATAACTAGGTAGAAAAAGCTAAAGCTCATCATATACAAATATATATAAATATATTATATATATGCATAAACCTATTTAAAAAGTAAGTTTCCTCCAAGGAAAGGCAAAATACACCGGGTGTCTCACAGGATACGCTGCTACACGCGGACGCTGGGCCACAAGAGTCACGCTTGTGTTCAGCATGTTCTTCCTTTGCTTCGAGCGCAGTGGTTTGGTTTCTAAATGAATAGTCAGTGTGTCTGTTAAACGGTCCTTTATTGTAGCTCAGAATACAAATAGGGTGTTTTCAGCTGAGGCCTGTATTTGAGTGCTTTGTGGCTCTTTAGAGAAGAAAGATGAGAAATTGAACAATACGGTTTGCCAAGGTAACAGGAAGCACAACAATGACTAGAACTGTGAATAAGAGAGATTCCTAAAGAGGAAGGAACAATGAGGCCTCATAAAGTTCTCGTGTAATATGAACAGCCCAAATGCCGTAGCTTCCCACAAGTGGGACGGCCAGCTCAACAGACCAAGCATGTGTTAGCGATCAGATTTTCTAAGAAAAGTTTGAAGTTAAAAATTCCCCTCTTATTCTTAACATTTTGACTAGCCATGCAGAGTTCTCTACATCTATTCCTGCTGTTGTCTATAGAATAGTTTGAGTGCAGCTTTCATATTCAATTAATGTGCATATTAATGAAAATGTATGGCTTCAGATTTCAGAACAAATCATATATGAAAAAAATAAAATATAGATAAATTTCATTGCATGGAAATACTGACATTGAAATTTTATTTGCTGGTGTCGGGAAGAAGTCTGCCTCTCCGAAGCAGCTGGAACACGTTTGGACCCCGTCTGATTCAACTTCAGTGTACTGACAAGGCTGACACAGCCAGCCACGCCTCCCCTTCCCAGCGCCACATGACCTCAGTCTGCACTTTGTGTCACGGAGCCGCCTCTTCTGCACATTTCCTGTAAAAGGGCCGCGCGCCAGGGGGCTTGATGCCTGGCTCCTTTCATTCTGCAGACTGGCTCCAAGTTCACCAGTGCAGTAGCCCAGCCACATCCACTGCGTGGATAAAGCATCCATTGCCCTCTAGGAGGCATCGGAGTGGCCCCTGCTTTTTGGCTTGTACGAATTGGGTGCCTGAGAACATCTGCATCCAAGTCTTTATTTCCGCACCCATTTTATGTTCCCCAGAGCAGGTGGAGACATAAGAGGTGGATCGCTGGACGGTAGGGTACCTCGAGGTTGAAGCATTTCAAATGTACACAAGTGCTTCCTAAAGTGACCTTGCCATTGAATATTTCAGCCCACTGTATAGGAGCGTTCCAGCTTCTCCACATGATTACCAATTATGGTTATGGTACTACTTTTTTTCCAGCGCTGGGATTGAACCCAGGGCCTTGCATGTGATAAGCTCTTGGGCACAAGCTACGCCCACAGCCCGCTACCAGCTCCATCTGAGCCCTCCTACTGAGTGCAGCATCTGGGGGTGGTTTTCATTTGCAGTTCTCCATGACTAATAACATTGGGAATATTTTCATGAATGTATTAGGCATTTGTATCAATTTCTTGAAGAACGACCTAATCAGATTCTTTACACAATTATTTATTGGATTGATTCAACCTAACTGTAACCTTGGCACTTTAACTCTTGCCTGTAATATGAGATCCCAACACCTCAGACCTCAGACTTTTTCTGTCCAAGAGGAAACTGTCCGTCTTTCCTCAGGCAAACTCTCCTGTCTTGTCCTTGCTTCCACTACATTTTTTTTGCAGGTGTCTTTGAGCATTTCTCAGGTCTCTCTCATTTGAGCTCTATGGAAAAATGCTCCTCTCTCTTGTAGATAGGCTGGCTGCCGCCACGGGCCGCCTCTGCAGCTCGGGGCTGGCTGAACGTACCCCACCTCTTTCTGTGCAGGATACTGCTTGGCTTTGGTGTGTTGGTTGTTTGGCCCTTGGGTTGTGAGACCCCAAAGGCTTCCCAGATGCTCGAGGCTGGGTGGTCTGGGCCTCACGCCTCGTGCCTTACTCCAGAGCTCACATGCTCATCCTGTTGCCCTTGTTTCTCTTACTCCATTTACTTAGGGCTCCCGGTCAGCTTGGGGCGATGCCTGCTGCACTGCAGGCATGCTGGGGCCGACCTCAAGTCCTGGCGTCGGCCTCCTGCCCCCGCGGTTCCTTGTGCCCTCGTTTTTCGTCCCAGCCCAGCCTCATTTATCTTTCCAAGCAGGGCAGCCCTGGGCCCCTCTGGAAGCTGACCGAGCACAGCAAGTCCACCTTGTGGGCATGTAGGAAAGCATCGAGCCTCTCCAGGGCCTCCTCAGGCAGCACCTGCGGTGGCCTGCACAGCACGGCAGCTCGGGCTCCCTGTGCTGACTCATTGCCACAGTACCTGCTGGAGGAAAGGGTGGGGTTGCCTGGACCCTGACATGCTCAGCAGTGTGCGCAGGGATAACTGAAAATATTTCCAGTCCTGCTCAATAGGCTTAATAAATCAACACACAATATTGTCTTTGCAAGTGAGATCTTTAGGCACAAAAATTGTCTTCAGTTGTTTCTACAGTAGGGTTTTAGTTCATTTTATCGCAGTAAAATTGCATATATGAAGGTGAAAAGATGACAGGTTTTCTTCATTCTTCTCAGAGGAAGCCTGGTTCATGCTGCTTCGAGCTGCCTCTTCCCCAAGGACCTGAACTCCAAGTCACAAAGGCTTTCAAGCTCTGCGTTATTATTGTTGTCGTCAGTTTCTCATGCCTAGATGTCTCTATGGTGGGGAGAGAGATGCCTTAGCAAGGCGCCTGTAGCTGCTGTTCTGGGACGTGCGTCCACATCCTATCAAAGCAGCCTTCTGATCGCTTCCTGACGTCTCCAGAACACTGTAGTTGGCCACACAACTCTTTGACCTACACGTCAGCTCATTAAGCAAAGTAAGCGTCATGGAGGAGTAGACCCCCAGGAGTGCAGGAGAGAGCTGCTTTGCTTTTTTCTGGGAAAACTCTGATAATTTTCCTGTCTTGATCTGCTGTGCTGTGATTCCAGGAGTAGACTGTCCCAGCACCAGCGCCAAGTGCATCTGGTGGGACTTGGAGACACCACCCTGTCAGGATGTTTGTTTTAGTGAGGTCACCTTTGCTCTTCCACCTATTCTTTCATCTGTGACATTCCTATTGACTGCTTCAAATTATATATAAATACCACAAAAATAAAAATGAGGGGCACATCCCTTGCGTAAGGCAGCATACAGTAAAGATCAGGGTCCAAGCTCCTTGTTCAGAGGAAAGACGCTGTCCACCGAGAAGTCTTGGGTTTGCAATCAACTGCTCTCTCCTTTTGGCTAAGTGTCTCTTCATGAAGGAGAAAGCACACATCTTCAGATGCGGGTGCTAGGTGGACACCCCTAAGCAACAGCCACTGTCGGAGGAAGTGCCACAGAAGCAGGCTGCTTCCTGCGCAGCCGGACAGGGACAGGGACTTGGCGCCAAGCTGCACCCTGACAGCGACCCCACCTTCTTCACAGAGGCAGGCGTGATTGCTTTTTACTTCTCAGCAACTGAGTACTTCATTGCAATGCACTTGTGAGGTTATTAAAAGTTTGGATTGGGTGGGGAAAAGTAAGGAGCCGAAGTCTTGCTTCTCGCTTTTTGTTTATTACAAGTAGCTGTCAGTGCTGTTCTTAGCTCATTTCATATTCTTGTTAATAACAAGTCTAATTAAGAAATCCATTAGAAGTCTGCAAAGTTAATTTAACAGGGGAAATCCTAATGGAGTGTTATTGGAATTGTCTTTGTAAAAAGAATGACGCGGGCTTTCACGGATTCATAATCAGAATCTCTTATCGTCTAAATTAATTCATATGATGGAACTTGAGTATCTTTGAATGTTTATTGTTTGAACTCATCTGGAGACATTCTTGGCTACTTATCTATATGTCGCCGAGGAAGCCACATCTCCTGATGCCGTCAGGTGTTAGCGCGCCAGGAGTTTAGAAATTAGATGACTTTAGCTTGGTGTTTGTGTTGTACCTAGGGGTGAAACAAGACTAAATAGTTTCTATTCCTAATGAAGGTAACATACAAAACTTTAAGCAACACCAGGACCAGTAGTTCCTGTAGTAATTGACACTGGAGTTGTCACTCAACTGCATTTTGAAAGCAAGTATGTATATATATATATATATATATATATATATATTCACATGTCATCTCGCTAACAAAGTAGGCATCACAGAGAAATAGAGATCCCCGGGAGTTTAGGCCAAAGTTGCTTTGCTTTTTCTGTGAAGAGAAATATATATATATATATATTCTTTATATATGTATGTTCTTTTACTATGTATACATTCATTTTTAATATACATATATATTAAAAATCTGTCTGTTCTCATGGCAGGAGTCTGAGTTTCAAATGCTTTTTATGTAACACAAACATGCTAATCCAATGCTGAAATGAGGACGCAGAGGCGTTCTACCTGAGCTCACCCACAATTCCGGCTATGCTGGACCTTTCCAGCTCGCAGAGGCTGCAAGCCTTGGAATCGTGGTCCTTTTCAGGGCACGGCAGCTACCTTTCTGTGAATGCCTGACTTCCTGCCCTTGCTCACTAACGTGCATGCCTCTAGAGGCCCAGGATCTGCGATTCCCGCACAGCACACCAATCCTATCACCTTTGGTGTGAATTTCTACAGCAGCTGTTGTGATGGCAGAGTGAAGCTCGGCTCCCTAGTGTGGTAGGAATCAAAGCATTGGAGGAGAGGAGCTCCGTGAAGGCTCTCAAGTAGAATGAGGATTCATAGAGCCCGCTCACTGAGCAAGTTGTCATCAAGTAGGAATCATCAAATGTTACATCTCAGCTTTAGAACACATCACAGATGTGGGAGAATATATGTTCAAGTCAGGGCTCAAAACAAAAGTCACAAAATTATGAACTGACCCTGAAAAATAGAACGGATATTGAACTTCACAAATGGGTTACAATCAAGGAGACATCCATGAATCCCCCTCAAAACATTCCTCCTCCTTTCAATCCCACTCACCCCACAATTCTTGGAGCTTTCTGGAAGTCTCTTTCATGAGTGTCTCTAGTTGCCCTGTCCTGGCTGCCTCAGTGTCTGAAATTTACCTTTTATGGTCATTTTGACTTTGAGCAAGAGCCAGACATTCCAGGATGCTAGATCCAGTGCATGAGGGGTGTGTGTGTGTGTGTGTGTGTGTGTGTGATGCAATGTAGCATTTATTAGACCTTCCTTGAAGCAGGAGGACATGCAGTAGAGGCAGTCACTGTGTTTTTGATCATATCTCATAACACATGGGAAGGAGGACTCCTGGAAGCGCTTTCGAAACCGGCAAGAATGACGGGATAAGTACGCACTAAGTCAAGGGAAATCGCTTTTCCTTTTTTTGGTCATTGTGATTTTTTTTTTAAGGAGAGCAAATTAGAATTAAGACAGAAAACATTACAAGTGATACAGTATTTCGCTTAACAATGTAATATGAATTTCGCAGTACTTGTAATACACAGTATTGCCTTCCAGCCAGTTATTCATATTACCAGATATATGCATGTAAAATTGGAAGAAGAAAGAAAAAAAGAAAGAAATATATAAGAAATTAAGAAGAGAAGAAGGGAAACAATTGAAAAATGAGACAAAACAAATTAAAGCATTAACTGCTCCTTTCCATAGACCAGCGGAAATGCACAGTGCAGTGGTCTGGTCCATCCTGCTTACATACATTCATAAACCTCTTTCCCCCACTCCCTCTCCTGTCCTCCTCAACTCATTAACTTTTTCCTTTTGAATAGGTTCAGTCCCTTTTCCCAGTGTCTACTCTACCCTTCAGATTCCACTTTTTTCTTTTAGGTTCTCATACTGAGAAGACAACACGATGTTTGCATATGTCGGTCTGATTTATTTCACTTAAGAGCACATTCTCTAGTTGCACACACTTATCTGTTTAATTTAATTTTTATGTCTTGTGGCACTGGGGATCGAACTTTGGATATTGCGCTTGCCAGGCAGGCTCTTATGCTGCTTAGCTATGCTTCCAGACCCTAGTTATAGCCATTTACTGACAAAAGACTCAAATTCATCCTGTTGTATAGCTGAATAGTACTCCATTGTGTAAAAAGACCTTCTCTTTCTTGTCTGATCTTCAGTGGATGGGCATCTGGGTTGCTTCCAGGATTTACCTGTGACACATTGTGCTGCTATCAACATGGGAGCACACATATCACAGTGACATGAGGTTTTCAGTTCTTCTGGAAAAATACCCAGGAGGGGCGTAGCTGGCTTGGATGGGCTCGCCAATCCTAGCTTTCTGAGGACTCTCCACACTGACTTCCATAGTGGTTGGACCAGTCTGCACTCCCACCAACAGGGTTCCTTATCTTCCCAGTTTCTCCAGCATTTGTTATTGGCTGACTTTTTTATGTTAGCCATTTTTTTCTGGTGTGAGATAGAATCTCAGTGTTTTTTAATTTGCATTTCTTGAATGACTGATGCTATTGAACAGTTTTTCATATATTTACTGCCATTTGTATTTCTTCCTCTGGGAAGTGTGCACCCATCCCAGATGCACATCTTCGGATTGGGTGTTCGAATTTGAGAGGCCTGATTTTTAAAAATTCCTTGTAGTTCTAGATAGAAGGCCTTTATCTGAGGGACAATCAGCTGTAATTTTTTTACAGTTTGTTGGTTTTCATTTTACTCTACTGAAAATTTGTTTTGAAGGCAGAAGCTTCAAAAAGTTGAGATCCCAATTGTTGATTCTTTGAAGTACTTCCTATGCAGCTTGGTTTTTGTTAAAGGACTTTCTACCTTCCCCCTGCTCCTTTAAGATTTCTACCTACATTTTCCTCCAGAAGATTTAGTGTTTCTGTTTTAACATTCAAATATTTAATCCACTTTTGACTGTAGCTTTGTGCAGGGCAATAGTCATGGGTCTAGTTTTAGCCTTTGGCATGTGGAAAGCCAGTTTTTCCTGAACCATTTATTAAAGAAGCTTTGTTTCTTCCAGTGAGCATGTTTGGCCCCTTTATCAAAGATAAGGGGGTTGAGTGTGTTTGAAAATTATGACAATTATCCTTTACTACATTTTTAAAGTTTAAATACTCATCTACTGCTTGTAGCTTGTACTTCAGCTTCCCCTTGTCCACCACAGAGTGCTCCTGTAAGCGGCTCATCTGAGGCCCACAGGCAGTGACGCAGCCAGCGTGTGTGCGACACGAGCCAGCACATGGCGTGGCGTGATGTTTGAGTCAGGAGGGAAGTTCTTCACACTGCCACTCTCTCCTGCACACACGATAGCTACCTTCCGTCCAGAAAAGCATGTTCAGTTCAGGAGTTCCTCCAAGTGAAGATGAGAGAGTCCCACACTGGGCACAGTTGCTGTTTGATTTGTCGCAGTTAACATTTAGAACAGATTTCGAATGGGGAGGAGATTCAAAGTTTCAAAGCTGGTTGTGGTGACATATGCTTATAACCTCAGCAATGGGAGGCTGAGGCAGGAGGATCTCTGTGGGTTTCAGGCCAGTCTGGGATACATAAAGGTTCAAGGCAAGCCTGGAATACATAGAGAGACCCTTCTCAAAAATCAACAAATGAACAAGCAAAGATTTTAAAGTTTCAGCTTAACATTTGTATGTTATTTTTTTCATTAAATTTTAATATTATAGCATCACTTTTATGTAGTTTTCTTATTAGTTCTTCTGGTAGGGTGTAATGTGATTTTTGAACTCTTCTAGGGGCAAACATTTTGTCTTTGGTTACTATGACTACAAATTCATTAGAATCTAGCATAAAAATATGATTATATTCTTAAATTAATTTCTAAATTGTTTCTGTTTCAGGGACATATATGTATTTTCTACAAATTGAAGTTCTTGAGAATTTCATTACTATCTAAGGCTAGTCAGTTAGTGGGACCAGAGATATGAAATTAAAAAATCGGAATTGAAATGAGATCTGTGAGAAATAATCAACATTTTAAATAGCTCATGTCACAAGACACGGGTGTATAAATACTTCATGTATTGCATTTTATTAACTTTCCAATTGTTTCTGAGCTATCAGTTTGGACTCCACTATACCAGAAGCCTTATATTTTGCATAAAGCAGACTTTGAACTTTTAATAATTTGATTCTCATGTTTATCACCCCGGAGGGAGGCCCTTCCCACTAGAATAAGCACTTTCTGAAAAAGTGCTTTTAACACTGAGAAACTAACGGCAATGATTTTAATTCATTTATCAAGAAAAGAACAAAACATTCTCCTTAACCAGGAAACAGAAGTCCCTTGCAATTCTTAATGGCTCCTTTTCAGAACTATCCTTGAACAAGAACTCGCCTCGTGCTGGGGGGCTCCCGGGCTCTGAAAGGAAGTGGTTTGCTCCTCCTTTAGTGCCTTGACCGTACAGCTTCTGACTCCTCTGCCTCCCTGCAGTCCACGTCTCCCTGATTCTCCTGTGCTTTGCTCTACATTGGCTCTGGGTAACCTTCACTGGGTCTTAGCGCAGCGGAGGGTTTTATGAAGGATACAGGAGCTTGGAGGTCAGTTAAACAATAAAGTGTTCTTCAAGAAGTGCTTCTTGGGAGCCGGCGAGATAGCTCAGCGGATTAAGTGATCCCTGGTCCTGCATGCCATGCTAGCCACACCCCAGGCTTTCCAAGCCCTCAGCCAAGTCCAGGCATGGTGGTGCATGCCTGTAATCCCAGCACTGGGTGGGGGGGCTGAGAGCAGAGGATCACTACGAGTCCAAGCTGCATAGTGAAGCCCTGTACCAAACTGGATAACCACTTTAGAGAAAAAAATTCAGTTAAATCAGTGCACTAAATCAGCTTCATTTTCAGTTGAACTGGGAAAAATGATGCCCTAGCCACCAAGAAAACAAATGCTCAGAGGCCTGAGTGCAAAGTGGCAGAAAAGAAATGAAAAAAATCTTGAAGAGTGACATCCATGTGACATACATCCAAAAAGCAATTAGAAGCTAGAAAGTTATGGGCAGTATGCATTTTCAAGATGCAGCAAAATAATTAGTGTGTTGAAGGAAAATATGGTGGAAAATGAACTGACAACTTCTAAGAGGGAACAACACACACTGTCCATGTAAGTTTAACCAAAACCACGATTTTGTGACATTAAATTGAGTAGATGCAGAACACTGGTGAGAGAATACTAAGAATAAATATTCAGACCTCTTTTCTTCTCAGAAGGGCACATTAAAATGTCTCTTAGCAGCCGAGCCTCTCTGATTTTTAGAAATTCCTCTTTGAGGAATGCATCTGACGAAGGAGCTCAGACGCAGATAAATATGCATGAGTAAGGAGGTTGCCTGAGAGTTACCTATATGGAGAACAGAGGGCGTAGGGGACAGAGGTCTACTTGCGAGTTTTTGTACAGCTACAGTTTCCCTGTGAAAACCACAGTAACAAATGGCAGCACTCTGCACATTCAGGGCAGCTACACATCTATCTCCCTATTATTTTTGAAATTTATTGAAAGCACAGTAAAAATAGTTCACAGTTCATCTGTGACTTTGCTGTTTTTCTTTCAGCATTATCATCTGCCTTTCAGAGCCCATTAGCCAGTGTCTGGACAGATTCTGGTTTCTGTAATTATTGTGAATTGATATTATATTTTTCCACAGATTGGGTGATCTGCAGTGTTGCCGACTGCCGCTGCTGGGTTGCCTGGGCTCCGGCACTTGCTGTGGATGAGTGCATTTATGCACGTATACAGTGAGGGTAGAGAGAAGCAGTCACAGCTTGTAAATCAAAGCCCCACACCGTACTTCAGCCTCAGACATGTTAAATTTCTTGCACTATGCTGCATTCTCTGTGGTTGTATCTTATTCACTTACCATTGTTTTGCTGGGCACATTCTGTGCATCGAGGTCTGCGTGGCTTATGGGGATGGTGCTGGCCCTGGTTTAATGCCGATGTGGGAAAGCCAAAGCCAGTAGGAAAATAAGTGACAGAATTCTTCCTGGGGATAGATGCCATGCAGAAAGGAGAGGGTCCTGCTGGGGCAGGTGCTTTGGTGGAGCTGTGGGACTCCTTGAGGTGCCCGAAATGCAAACACAGGACTGTGACCTTGCTGCGGCAGTGGCCCTGAGACAGGCTTCACCTGGCTTCCGGAGCCTGGGCACAGACTGTGCATCCCCCATGACTGGAGTCTGTGCTGAGGACCCTGAGCTCCTTCCCCTGGCTGTCACCCTCACTGTTCACCTGAGCGACAAGGAAGGCAGGGTGGGCTCAGTCCGCATTTGAGTTAGGTACTATGTGTAAAGCTTCCAGGAGCCCCACGCTCTCTGGGGACTCCTGCATGGTGAGGCACCACTCGCAGGCCCTCTTCTGTCTCCCTGGGCATCTGCTCAGCCACTGTCTGGCCCTCACTGTTTTTCCCTTACAAGGAGATCAGATCCTGAATCCAGCACTGAAGCGACGCAAGAGGTCTTGGATTCTCCACTTCTTTCCAACTTCTGGGGGAAGCGGCTCCTCTTAGATGTGGGATGAGGTTTGTGTTTCCTTTCAATGAAGAGCAGACAGGAGGACAAAGGAGCTAAAGAGCAGCAGGTGTTTTCTGAGAAGCTCCTGAGGAGCAGAGGGGGTCCTGAGAGGGGCTTGGTGCAGGAGTGTTCTGCAGGAGTTTGTACACAGTGAAATCACAACCTGGCTAGGATGGGTCCAGTGTAGTCACCCTGCGGCACTACGAGTACAGCTGCTTAGCCAGTGCAGTCCCAGCTGGGAAGCTAGGGTGTGCCAAGGGAGCACACGGGCATCAACTTGAGCTTATCTGTAATGTCTAACGTAGAAAGAACCCACGCATTCCTTGGAGAGACAGGGGTCTGGGTGAGAGGCTTCCAGCCACCCACCTGGCATCTGATGTCCTATCTTGGCTCCCAGGACCAGGTGGTGCTAACTTTTGTCCTCTTTTGTCCTCTCCGTGTGGCCAGCAGTACTGGGAATGACTCCCCACCGAATTCCATAGCCGCTGCATCAGCCTGGCCGGCACAGACTCACGCCAGCCCCTCTCCCAGTGGAGGGGCGCCTGCGGCCTCCTTTGCTGTCTGCTAGTGCCCAGGCTTCCCCGCACCATAGCTGGGATACCTCCAGGCAGAATGGGCTCCCGGGATGTCCTGGAAACTGGAAGGTCAGCCTGCAGGACGTGGAGCAAGGACCTTGGAACCTGGCCAGCCCAAGTCAAACCCAAGAGTGAACAGGAAGTGTGGCTCAGTGGATGCCTGTCACTGGACAGGTGTTCAAAAGTACGCAGTGGCACTAAGGAGCACCCGTGACTAATGTCACATAGTTACAAAGTATGCAGTGGCACTAAGGAGCACCCATGACTAATGTCACACAGTTACAACGTGTTTATGTATTTTTAAACTAAGGCATATGGTTTTAAGTCATTTTTCTCAGAGAAAACGTTTATTTTTATTACCTGCATAAGCAAATTGGCACTATTATGAAAACATTTTTGCCAACCAGTAATATGTGTTGTTTTAAATTTCCTATTACCAACATATGAATTGTTCTATTATTGTTTAAATTAGTTTCATCGACTATTTTGACTTATCTTTATTTAATAATGTAATAGGAATGTAAGAATATTTACATATATATACATTTGTGTGTAATAAAATTTTTCTTTCAGTTATATTAGTAATGACCACCTTCATTTTAATGTGTATTACATTCACATTTCTTCATACTAAACTACCTCCTTTTGAAGTACAAGAAATTTTAATTTTAAGGTAGGCTTAAATTCAGTATTTAATTGCTTGGAATGAAAATTGTGTGTGTGTGTGTGTGTGTGTGTGTGTGTGTGATAATCACACACATGTAAGATTTAAATTCTTTGTGACTAGAAGTTAGCCATTTAGCCTGCCAAGCTCGAGCCCGGCTGCAGCTCTCAGAGCTGCGCTTGTCTCCCTTGGCCTGCGGGCTTTCTCGGTGTGTGTCCCAGCGATTCCCCCGGAACCTTCTGCAGGTGCTCACAGTGTGTCGCAGAGGAGCCAAGCTGAAGCAGGAGCGCGGATCTGGACAAAGCCGCCCTCCTTCTCCCCAGCACAGGGACCCCGGTGCCCGTGGATCAGCAGCTCCAGTGTCCCAAGTGAAGTCCAACACATCACAGTCCTACCTGATAGATTTTGCTTTTATTTCTCTACTGCTCAAGACAGTAAGAGAATCCTGTTGAGAATTCCACTGGAGTTCCTTAGGACACCACAGAGGGCGCAGGGCAAGTGCTGTGGCTTGGATGAGTCACCTTGTCTGAGCTTGAGCTCTCTGGTCTCCAAGTCTCCCTAGATCTCCAGGGTAAGGTCAGCTGGGTCACAGCAGGGTTAAGCCACACTTCCTCTCAATTTTACTTCATCCCGTTATTTAGGAAACAGACTCTGTCTGAGCACCTCAGGTCTGAAGGCGTGCTCATGCCTCCCTCGCTGCCGAGTGCACTCGACAGCCGTTTCCTCAGCATGGAGGATCTTCTGAAATCAGGCGGCTTCTCTCTAACTTCCAGCGCCTTAACTTCAAAGGTCTGCAAACACTGCAGCATGAACCACATTTTTATACACAGCTCAATCTGCACCTGTAGCTTCAGGTTATACTTTGTTTTTCAGGCCTTCAAATTATATCGATTCTATAGTAATAGTGATTCCTCCTATTCTTTACGGACCCTTTGATAAACAATGACTTGATATTTTACCCTACTATAATAGTTTTACTTGTGATTAGAATGCAATTCAGTCCGTAAGCATCGTCAGGCCTACTCTACTACCTTTGAAAACAATGTGTGCATTGAACAATGCACCCTGAATTTCCCACGCAGAGAAGCGCCTGCAACAGAGCTCTTTCCTTCTCTGGGGAGGACGCCTGGGCAGCCGAGAACAGTCAGGATACAGGACACAGGGGCAAGGCAGGGGCAGAGGTCCGTCTGAGCTGCCAGGTGCTGTTCATCCGTGAATCCCCACAGGCGACGCAGGCAGGCAGCCAGTTTCAGTCGAGCTAGAAGACTGAGCTATCCTGAGAGAGAGCTTCAGCTTCTCTGAACACATGGGTGCTCCTGATACAGCAGAGGTGGAGGCCACGGCTGACAGCACAGCGGCAGGAATGTGGCGACAACAGGAAAGAAAATCGAGCTTGGGGGGAGGCAGGGCCGTGGCACGTGGGTAGCATGCACGGGGGCTTCCGTTAACTGCCCAGCACAACAGTAGAAAGACAGAGAGATAGATATGTGGAGGGTAGATAGATAGATGATAGATAGATAGATAGATAGATAGATAGATAGATAGATAGATGATAGACAGTGACAGGGAGAAATGAAACTGAAATCTTTTGCTCTGTGAAAGTTCAAATATTAAACCACAAGCCAAAATCCTAAAGGGATTATTTGCAAAGTGTGTATCTGCTGTGTCTTAAATATTAAAGACTGCTTATAACTCAGCAGTATAAGGATGATAAACCACTTAATTTTAAAATGGGAAGAATATATGAAGAGACGGACCTTGATCCATGAGGGTGCAAGGGGACGCGTAGGCACACGAGAAGGCCACAAGCCACTACAGAAATGCACAGTGAACCACAGGAAGTCCCACGACTCACTAGATGAGTAAACATACATTAAGTATGGATTAAATGGATGCAATATTTAATTAAATATAAACAGTCACTATGTGCTGACAAACACGTAGAACAATCTCTAAAGTAAAGTAGCCCCCAAATAGCACCAAACGGTAGGGCGCTCCTGGAAAAGACTTTGGCAAATTCATATGCAATTAGAATTCACTGTGTATTTTGTCATGTGCTCCGCTCCTAGGAAGTCAGCCAGAGAAGCCCAAGTGTGTGCATGTGCATGCGTTTCTAGGTAGACGCTTGTGCTCTATTTGTAAGAGCTCTAGTATGGAATCATTGAAGTAAAGGACAAAATATACATGCTTGTGACATTCCTGCTGGTAGAATATTCTGGAAAAGGCCGAATTGCAGAAACAGCACAGAGGAATGTCTACCAGTCGGTAGAAGTGAGGAGAATATGTGATTTTGATGGAAGGACAGAAGAGGCTTTGGCAGCGATGGGGCTGTAGTGTGGTGATGCTCACACACAAAAATTAGGTTAACTGCAAGCTAATCAGGGGATGTTGAGCCTTCCACAGCCCTAGGCCAACAGTGGCTGTGCCAGCAGGAGAGCCTGTGAGCCTCAGAGGCCCTCAGCTTCCTGTGATTCATTTTCTTCCTGAGATCAAGGTCCTCAGCTGCTACACTGAGAAGTTTAAGTTCACAACTTTCAAGCTTGCAGCTGCTGAACCATGGCTCTGAATTCATCTGAGACGGAAGGGTATGTAAGCATTCTATGCACAGAAGTCTCAGGACAGCACCATCTCCTACCTGAGCCCCAGGGTTTAAGTCCTTACCATCATCCAGGCCAAGTGAACCTTCAGGCCCTCATCTTCCTCCCTTGGAGTCCATGCTTCCTGCCCACTCAGGCCCTCTGTGCCAAGGTGCTCTACAACTCGCAGAGCTTAGTGCAGAGAGCTGTGAGGCTCAGACACAGGGAGAGTCGAGTGTCACTTACTACCTGGTAGTCTAATTCCAATTTAAAACTCACGCCAGATAGCTCAGCGGACTAAAGTGCCTGCTTAGGCAAAGCACAGGCACTGGGGTCCCATCCCCTGCACCACATTCCTTGCTGGCCCCGCTTCCAGGGGTATGCTGAGACAGTGATTGAGACCGGGTGTAGTGGTGCACACCTGTAATCCCAGTGCTTGGGAGGATGAAAACAGGAGGATCACTATGAGTCTGATCTGTATAGTGAGACCCTGAAGACCCTGCACTAAATGCTAAATGCATAAAAAATCCATCATCTCATTTACCTTTTGTCATTGTTATAGTTTGTTTCTAATTGTCCTCCAAAAGCCTCAGATAAATCATAGGTGGAAGGAGCTGGAGGGTAGAGCAGTGGGCCACAGAGGCGTGGACCGTTAAACTGGCAGCGCGTGCTTCCCCAGGCCAGCAGCCTCTCTGGGAGGTATGGAGAGGGTCATCCTGCACGCCACGGCACCCCAGACTGTCCTTCAGACCCTGTAGTGCAGGGCAGCAGTGTCTGCAACTAAGGCGGCCTTGGGCAGAGAGGAGATGCGTGGGGAAGACGAGGCGCTGACCCTCTCTCCTGAGCAAATAAGGCTCTGAGGTCTTGCTACATAATTCAAGCTGTTTAAAACTTTGACGCCTCCAGTAACTGTGAGTTAAACAAACCTTTCTTTCCTTCATCTTGAGTGTCAGGTATTTGTCCCAGCAACCAGAGAAGAGTAACTAAGATGGAATGTGGTACTGGGACTGGGTCCCTCACCGCCCAGCATGGCCGGCAGAGGTGGTCAAGCCAAGCTGACATGCTGCATCAGCTGCGACAGTCACGGCGGCCTTTTCTTGTTTTCCCGCTCTTTAGCTGATCATCTCATTCTAAGCTTTTCTGAGTTTTTCTTTCACTCTTAGAATGAGGGACAATATTGATGTTTTGTTAAAATAGAAGAAATTTGGCGGGCTGGAGATGCAGCTCCGCAGCACAAGAGTCCTTCCGGCAAGCGTGAAGTCCTGAGTTCAACTCCCATAACACACACACACACACACACACACACACACACACACACACACTAACAAAAAGGAACAAAGAACTTCGGCAATGTGGATTTTTTTGTAAGATGGAAACTTGCTGCTGTTGGTCTTCTTTTCTCAGATGTCTTTCCTTCGCCAGAGGCGTACTGCCCTGGCTTCCTCTCGCACTTAGCCCTGGCGGAGCGGCCCAGCCTCCTCTGTCGGCGCTGTTCTCCTCACCCAGTTCCGCCGGCCCATTTCCAGTCAGCTGTCTGTCTGTTCTGAACTCCTCTGAGATGTGTCCTTGGACGAGTTCGCACGTGAATGCTTGTGCTCTACCAGCAGAACTCCCCGTCGGTAGCTCGAGCTTTGTGCAGTAGAAAAGTCACACTTATTGAAGGTGACAATAGAAATTGTCATCGACTATGGCTGGAAACTTAAACTCAGAACAATGTTTAGAGTACAGATTGTTACCTTTGGGGGATGTTTACAAGGGTTCAGAGATGTACCACTGAAAATAATTCTTATTTTATATCGAAAGTATTAAAAGAATCTCCCTAGCTATCAGTAGAGGATTAGTCACATAAGTCCGAGGTAATCCTTTACGGTGCAATTTTTTTACAGCTTTGTAGGTTTATATTTATTGATATAAAATGTACCCTTATTGTATTTTAAACCAAAATAGAAAGCTGTTTCATAACATGTTATGATTCTTTTTTCTTTTCTTTCTTTCTTTTCTTTCCTTGCAGAACCAGGGACTGAACTCAGGCCCTTGTGCTTGCGAAGGAAGTGCTTATTCTACTGAGCCACCTCCTCAGCCCCTCTTTTATTTTCATTAGGACATGTTTGCAGTAGGCAATGCCACCTTCACCATGAGGAGCTGGCACCTAAACCTGATGTATCTTCATTCTTTCTACTGCCCCTTCCCCTTGCTTCCTGCCACCTAGCGCCAACTCTAAATCCTTTTCCCATTTGCAAATGATCCACTTTTTGATATTAATTATCCTATGCTTCATCAGGTATCAATTTCTTAACCATAAATGCACCCCCATTTGGAGGACAGAATTTGAAGTCAAATGTGTTACAGCCTTTGTCTTCAGTGTATGCCTCGAGGTGACTGGCCTTGCTCCCTTGTGGATGCCCCGCACCCGCAGACACCATGCTCAGAGACCAGGGACACGGCCTGATGAGCACAGCCTCCCTTGTTCCAGGTCCCTGTGGTCCAGGAGCCTGGAAGCTTGCTGGGTTGGGACTTCCGGGGGGATGCTGGGCCCGATCTGGATCTCAACCTTTCCATGCTGCAGTGCTGCACAAGTGCACAACTGTAAGCAAGGCTTGGACACACCTGCAGCTGCTCAGCTGTGCTTAGAGCCACTGTGCCCACAGTGGGGGCATCGGGGAATGATGTCTTCCCATCCCCGAAGAGCCCAGACGAGGAGTCAGCATTCAGTTCTTTGGATCAACCCCTTATGATTCTCACTCAGGACTTTTGCCAAGTAGTCTTCTGACTACCATGCTGTCTGCCTTCAGTTTCTTCTGATATGTTTTGCTTTTGCAAACACCATGTTATCCACTTTACAGACCATGATTGCCACCCCCCAGTTTGAGATGAGGAAACAGAAGATGGAACCAGTTTTCAATATCCTGAGGTTATGGCTTTGAATTCTTGGTTGTCTCCAATGTTTCTTTTATGGCAGAATTTCTTTTGAAAGCACTTAGACACTGAAGATCTCCTAAGAAAGAACACATCATTCAATGTTCTCTCTCTTGAATACTGTGACCTGAAAGATAATCTAAGATGCACTCTAGTGGTGCTCTGTAGAGAAGAACCCCAATATACTCAATAAATCCTGGAAAAGCTAAAAACTGTGACATCAAAATTGTGGGAATAAACTAAAACTACAATGAAGAGAAATGCTCACTTGAAGAGGCAATGAAATATTGTGCTGGTCAGGGAGATGATAAGCCACCAGGAATGAAAGCTTTCATGCCGGAGTATACAAAGCAGGTGTGGAGCCTGAGAAGGATCCAATAGTACAAAGAAGGCAGAGAAGATTTGATTTTGGAAATTTGTTTTCCCTGGTTGCCAGCTGATGAGTGGATAATTTTCTCTTTGTATGGCAAAGAAGTTGGGATGCACTCCAGACAGGGATTACTTCCTTAGGGCCTGAGCCTGTATGTCTATGTCCATTGCTCTGGAACCTGGGAAGATCTTATCCCTTGAAAGAGGGACATAGTTTGAATTTGTACATATGAGGTGCGTGTGTGTGTGTGTGTGTGTGTGTGTGTGTGTGTAATAGTAGTACTAGAAGAGTGCTTGTGAAAAAGGAGGAGGCAAGGCAAGGCTGTGCCTTTGTCCCCAGAGAGTTGGTGGAATCTGTGCCTCAGGAAAGAGTAGCATCAGAAGTGGTCTGAGAACAGTTGCGGAATTCTCTTCTGCAGGTTCTATATCCATCTACTTTACAATTATTGCCTTTTGCAGATGTGTCTTAAGTCAGGAAAAAAATAGTTACAAAGAATACACGTAGAATGTCACACATACATGAGCAATTAAACTTACTCTTGTTATTTGTTTCCTTGTGTGGCTTCCCTCCTAGTGACCTTCTTTTGCATCCTGAAGAACTTTTTCGGTATTTCTTATAGATAAGCTCTCCCGTGGCTGGCCTCGCCCACCATTCATCAGCAGATGCCTAGAAGTCTCCTCTTGTCTTTTTTTTATGTATTTGGTTCAAGGTCTCGCAATGCAGCTTGGCTCATAGTTTTCAGCCTCCCAAGCGCTGGGATCACAGACGTGCACCACCACTCCCGGACTTGGTTGCCAGCTCAGTGCTCCCCTCCAACCCCCAGGTGTGGCCGGCACTGTGGTGCTGGCGATTGAACCACAGTCCCTGCACTTGCCTGTGCAGGCGCTTAGTCCACTGAGCTATCTCGCCAGCCCTTTAGAATTCTCCACTTTTCTAAAAGAAAGTTGTGGTAGGTATAGATTCTCAGTTAACAGTCTTTTTCTTTCAGGGCATTTAATGTGTCATTGCACTTTTGGATCTTGGATTATCATGTGTCTCTATGTGAGCCTAGGAGTTTATTTGACTTAGAGATCATTAACTTCTGGGAAATGTAGTCATATTGTCTTTTATTAAATTTAGGAACTTTTCACCCATCATTTCTTCAAATATTCTTGTGCTCTTTGCTGCCTTGTATCTTCTTATGAAGCAATCACTATATTTACAGAATATTAAAGACATAATTTATGGAAAATAACATGAAAGAGGGTGTCAGTAGAGCTAAAAATCTGTGTATGCTACTTAAATTAAGGTGAAATTAATGCAAATTAGGTTATCATAAATTAATTTGATGATTTTAGGGCAACCACTAGAAAAATAATTTTAAAATGTATATTAAAAGGAATAGTAATAAGATTTACATTTTAAAAATATATATTTGGCATAAAAGAATATGATAATGAATGCATTGAGACAAGACGCGGCTTCCGTGTCCATGTTTGCAGCAGCACGATTTATAATAGCTAGATCTTGGAAACAGCATCTGTATCTAGCAACAGCTGGATGGATGAAGGAAGCGGTGCACAGCGGAGCACAACGCCACCGTAAGAAAGATAAAGTTGATCATCAGTGGAGTGTTGGGGGCCCCTGGAGTCCATACGACCACGTGAAATAAATAAGGCCCAGAAGGATTAATAGCACATCCTCTTAAATAAGGAGCCCAAAGTACTACGTAAGCAATTTAAAGAGTTAATAAAATATAGATGATAGAAAAATATGGGGAAGGAAAGTGAAAGGAAGGAGCAAAGGGTAAGGCGAGGGGTGCCACCTACTCCCCATGGGGAACGTAGTCATTACGTATCGCAAACATAAAATTTGTTAAACAAGCCACATGCCATATGACTTCATTTATATGAAATGTTTTTCAGTTGACTTACACTTATTTTCCTTTCTAGTTATTAAAATTTATACAGAAAATATTCTGTCTTGTAATTCTGACAATGAATTACTTTGAACTTAAACTTGGGCCCTTGAGGCAGCTGACCCTGGTCTGGTGAGGGTACTGAACAACCCTGGAACCCTTAAGCCCATTACTTTCTAGTTGCCTTCTGAGTTGTAACTGGAACCCTTTGTTTTATTTAAATATTTTTTGGAGCAGGAATCGATCTTAGGACCTTGCACTTGCCAGGTAGGTACTGTGCCTCTGAGCTACATCCCAGACCCCCTCTGAACTCTTGGGGCTAGGCTTCCTCATCTGACAATGGACACGTTGGGGGCACCCTCCTGGAGGTGTGGCAGAGGGGCAAAGTGTGTTGTGTGCTCGTAGCAGAGACTCTAGCATCACAACTACTACTAGCTGTCACATAACTAGTAATAGGTGTGGTATAACTAGTACTAGCTGTAACAGTGATGGCAAGCCTTTAGTGTTTTCAGCAATAATAGCCAGCTTTGGCACACGTGCCACCACAGGTTCGCCACCGTGAGCCATGTGGTGATGATTCGGTATCTTCAGTGCTTGCTGCCTAAATAATCTCTAGCAGAATCTAGCAGAAGCGCTGCCAACATGGAGACGTCCTATCTTGCATAGGAGATGAGGAGGAGAAACTGACAGGCTGTACCACTCCTCATCAGCCCAGAGCATTTTTGTAAGATGTTGGCTTTTTTCTCTGAAAGGGGAGAGTGATCCATTTTCTGGCTTTACCATGGATTGTTCTGGATGCTTTTGACAGTCCCCACTCCATGCTCAACTAAGTCTGCCCCGCCGAGGACGGATATGTTGGTGGACCCCTGCTGGAGGTGTGGCAGAGGGGTTAAGTGCACTGTATGGGCTGGGTCAGGTTGATGGATGCACTAAGAGACAGCAAGCTAGAGCACTTTAGAGAGGACATCACCCCCCCCGCCCCGGAGACTTGCAGATTATACACAGAGCCCTATTAAGAGAGCAGGCCCAAGTGCACTTTCATTGTGAGCCACGGACCTACTAAGACTCACTCACACACATAACAACGACTTTTGAATTTGATATTCGAAATGGTGGCTCATCAGGGGCTTGTAAGTAATGCTAATTAATTGGCTCTTTTGTAGATAACTAAAATAAACAGAAAGAATTCTAGAAGGAATTACAAAGTTAGCTTATAGTAGGCATTAATGTTAAGCAAACATTAGGAAAATGGCTACAACTACATAAATCACCCTCAGAAGTAGATCTGAGGTAGGTAAGTGCTATTCCTCCCTGGAGCACTAGGAAGACTCTGGGATTCATAGCTCGTTGGTTTTTTTTTTTTTAATGTATAGCTCATTTTAATGTGGGGAAATGAACTATAATTCAGGCTTCTCCTTTGAGAATTTTTTCAAAAAATTCTAATTCTGTAAATTCTGGTGAAGTGGAATAGCCCAGACTTTGTCAGCATAGTGTATTGCTTTAGAGTAGCGTTGATGTCATGTTTTTACTTGCAACTGCCGCCAGTACTCCGGGAGCTGGAGCCATCAGCCGAGCTGTGCTCCTGCAGAGACCATCTTTCCAGAGCTGCCCTGGTGCCACTGTTCCAGTCTGCTGTGATGGGAGAGATGGGAGAGATGGGAGAGATGGGAGAGATGGGAGAGATGGGAGAGATGGGAGAGGTGCCCTGGGAGGAACCTGCTGCCCCAAGCTGAGCCTGCGTCTCCCACCTCCTGTAGCCAGGCTCTCCCCAGTGGCCCTGCATTACTTGCCCATGTGTTTAAAATATGTGAGGGGGCATCTTGGTTGCTCCTGGGGCTGGAGACCCTTCTAGCATCTTGAGGATAATGCCAGGTACAGTTGTACTTAGTGAAAAACTGCACCACAGAATGACAAAGACAGGCCTTCTCTGAGCCTTGCATATAGTCAGGGTTTGCTAAATTAGTCACTGATGGAATAGATAGCATATATTCATGGAAGTTGGATAAAAAAGCTCATCTGGGTCCTAAAATCCATGCAACTCTTTGATAAACGTGAGCTACTGTGGTTACTAACAATTCTATAGTATGAAGTGTTCTCCAGTTTTCAGATTAAGGTCAAAAGACATCTCACAATCTCTATTCTCCAGGTATACTTCAAATTCCCCCCATCATTTCCATTGGTGGCTTCTACTGTTCTCTTCTCTTTAAAGTATTACTGCTGACCTTCACAGTGAAAATACATTGAATGAGGAAATGTAATTTGCCTGTGGAGGGCTGGAATTCTTCTGCACTACTTGCAATAACAAATTTAGAATAAAAAATACTGTCTAAATGAAAACCAAAGAGACTGACAGCTTTAACAACACATCATTTTTGTATTCAGGTACTTTTTCCTTTGTTTACAAGAATAGTTTCATTTATTCGGCCCCAAAAAGCAATTTTAGAGACAGGACTTAAGTCACTACAAATGAATTTCAATTTCCTCTTGTAAAATTTACAATCGCTTTTCATAATGCTCACCTTAATGTGTCCAAGGCCCTGAAGCACATTCTGGCCATTAAAGTCCATGTAGGCACAGTGCTGTGCACGTATACATTCAGCTGTCTGCGAGCCTGAGGCAGAACTGCCACCTGCGAGGCCAGTCCGGGCAACCTAGTGGGACCCTGACACGGAAACAAGACAAAGCCAAACAAAACCGGAGTGTTTCACATTGGTAAAGGGTTCTCCTAGCATGTTAGAAGTCCTGGAGTTTTCCCCAGTATTGGGGGAAAAAATCTAATTATTGTAGCGCTCATGTTCCTTCTTCAATTCAAATATTCATGCCATATTCTGTAAGCCTAAATGCATGCTACTACGGGCAACTTTAACCATGGCGCTATATTTATCAAAATAGCCATTCCTTAGCTATAGCATGAGATAATTACTCTCCCTAGAATTAACGGATAATTCCAACTGAATCATACCTGAAGAGTTTTGCGAGCTACTTCCTTATCGCCAGTGTGTTTCTCCCTGTAATGTCTGGAGGGAACTAACCGGAGGAAAGCATTGCTTTAGCTGAAAATAACATCCCTTTTATTAGGTCGCATAGATTTAATTTCACGTACTGTTGGGGTATTAAAACAAGGCCTTCTGAAGCCTCAGTCTGGCTCGGAAGAAGCTGCAGCAGGGTCCTCCCGCCAGCTGGCCACTTGCGCCTGCTCTGTAGAGTCCAGCATTGCTGTGTTCATGGCCCCCAGAGGTGTGCAAGTGGCAGCTTGGCCGGCTGCAGGCCCACACAGGCCCTTGTCTTGGAGGCTTCTGCCAATCACCTCTGTGCAGTGCTAGGGTTTAGACCTGGAACTCCTGCCCCCGCAGTCTCCTGTGTCAGAGGTGCGGCTCTGGGCAGGGAGGGATCCTGGGAGCCAGGGTTCCTAAGGGCTTGATTCCCTGCTGAGTGCACAGCTGAGCGTGCTGCTCCATGGCGCTCCTGCTGAGCACCAGTGGCACTGGGGCAAGGCTTTTCCAGCTCCTGTGCCCTTCTGTCCTGCTTCCTGGCCACCGTGAGGAGAGCACAGTTCCTCTCTCTTGCATCTCCACCTTGCCATTTCCTCCTTAAAGATAGCAGCCCCTGCAGGACCTGAAACTCCCAAGCTATAGTACAATAAGCCTCTCCTCTAAGCTGTAGCTGCTGGGCATTTTGCTCCTGCAGTGGGAAGACGCCACACATGGCCCAGGAACATGCCACCTGGAGCCTGTGTGGGGCTGAGGCCTGGCTCACCGGCTGTGTACTTACGTGCTTCCACAAATACGTGAGCTCGCTGAGGCGTTCCCCCCGCCCCCTGCACAGGAATGCTCTGTATCTGTAGTGCAATTTAATACAACCTCCCTCCTAATGACTCCTAATCAAAAGGAATTGAAATTGGGTCCCTAAGGAAATATCCGTCTTTTTTCAAAAACCTCAAATATTCTTGCTGGAGACCGACACACACAGCAATCATACGTTTTCTGTGGCTGATCGTCAGCTGCACACACATCATAGGCCAGCACCTGATGCTCTTCCTATGTTTGACCCAAGCCCCCCCCCGAGGTGCACCCTAATCTGGCACAGGTGGCTTCTGCGGGAAGCCCCCTCCAGCCATCAGGAGGCTGGGCCTCGGGGTCTGCATGTGCTGCCTTTTCTTTTCTCCTTGGCCCTGTTCACCTTCTCCACAGGGTCTCCTGAGCTGCGTTTTCTCTTCCCTTTGGTGATCCAGCCCTTCTGCCCTCTCCTAAGTCACTCTGGCCTGTGGTCCTGTATGATTCAACCTCAAGTTCATTTTTCTCTGACTGTGATATTGTCAAATCCTTTAGGGTGTTCCAGGGGTAAAACATCTGGTTTGTTCAATAAAAACAAGAGAAAATGGCCAACCCCCTCCCCTCCCTTCTGCAGCCCAGCCCACTGGTGGGGAAACCAGAGGGGTCTGAGATTGGCCTTCTGAGTCCTGCCGAAGAGCTAGCCCTGTGCTCTTAAGCAGTGCACCCCACTTCCTGTTCTATTTGCTCCCGGATGTGCTTCCCATGTTTGGGTCTGTTTCTTGTCCCTCTACAAGAGAAAGTGAGCCGCAGGTAGGTGGCACCTTAGCATTTGCATATGCACCACCCAGGGTCTTCAAAGTGACTGCTGCACAGCGCCACTGATGAATGCGGGCTGCCTGAACGATCCACTGAAAACCACATACGCAGCGCTCCAAAAGCACCTTTCTTCCTACGCGCATGGATGAGCACTGCAAATTTTGTTAAACTGATTTGATGCAAACTGCTCATTCCTCCAACTCCTGGATGGCCCAGAATTCTAGCTCTGAGTCTGTTCATCAGGCAAAAGCAAACCATTGAAAGAAATTGGAGTCCTCTGCAGCCTCCTGGCAAATGAAGCCCGCTGGATACTCCAGGGCAATATCACCTCCAGCACGTTCCCCTGCCTCTTCTCTGCACGCCAGTGTTAATTCTTTGACTTCGGAACAAATAATGAAACATAAAGCTTTATAGAAGAAAAAAGAAAGCAACTGTTTTCATCCGAATGGACAACAACAACAAACTGTCCCTCTCAAGATTGAAACTTGACTCCATGAATCGAGACTTCCCAGGGTGGGCTTCTTCCCCTTCCTACAAGCTGCGCGGGGTCCTAGGCCTGGCTTGGCCGGCCTTATGTGCTTCTCTACTCCAAACAGCTTTCATGAGCTGACATTGTGGCTTTTGTTGTTAATTCTCACCGTCATAAAGAAGGAAATTAACCTTGGATAATTGGCATCTTGGATAATTAACCTTGGATAATTGGCCAACACTTTGCTTCAACTTTTTTTTCTTTTCATTAATTTTAATTCTATTTTCTCTATTTCATAAAAGTTCTTATATTTTCAACTTTACATTTAATGGGTTTGTGATAAATAGGATGAACATTTTTTTCTAAACTTCACCAAAGAGCATTGGGTATAAGAGCAAATCAACACACACACACACACACACACACACACACCCCTTAAAATTCAGAACATAATTCAGTAAAGAATAGAAGAACAGTAATAGTGATCTTCCCATGTATTTTGTACTCATTGAGTGTCCCCAACTACAGTTAGAGCCCATCCTCATCTTCATTATTGTCAGCACAACAATACCTATGCTTATCATGTCTAAGATCAAAATACTGGGCTCAGGGAACTTAAAAGTTGGTGTTTTTAAGTAATTCATGTTAGCTTTTGAAACTGGATAAAATAAAAGTAGAATCTTTATGTTGAGGAAGGTTAGTGGTATTTTCTTATTTAGAAAAGCCTTCCTCAGGTGGCTCAGTGTTGTCCTCCATGGCGTTCAGTTAGGAGTTAGGATTATTAGTGTGATGTGTAATTTTTTTATGGTGAAGACTTTAAAAGTGTAGGCACCTTACAGAATATTTTTCTAAATGGATTTAATTTTGTTTTAATATTTCACAGGATCTCCAGTTTGGTCATGAATTGTGAAAATAGTATAAATAATAACTTGGAGAAAAGTCAACTCCACTGTCAACTTGAGTGCAGCTCCTTCGCTCAGTTCATAGCGCATGCCTTCATGTACAGACGGCATCTCCACAGCCGGCATAATTCTCGCTACTCTTTCTTAGGGTGTGTGTACTGGGCATGAGACCTCACACGCGCCTTCTGCTGTAAGCGTCGCTTTTGCCATTCTAATGGTTGGCTGGTGTCCTCTTTAGTTTGGGTCCTGTCTTTTCTTCCTTTATATCCAAGTCCCCACACCCTGATTCTTCTGTCATTTTCAAAAACTGGATAGGAACTGTTTATTTCTTTTGGATCAGCTGTCAGCTCTTCTCTCCTTAATATCCTCAGGTCATGCCCAGCAGCTGCAAGTGCAGAATGAACATTTTCTTTTATTTTCAAAGTCCTTGAGTTAGGCCATCCTGAAAACGTGTCACTCTTATCCCTTGCCGCCTGGCCCAGCATACCCACTCTTCGTCCTCTTTGTGAGCATCTTTGGTCCCCTCCATTCCCTAGTTGACGCCTGTGACTCAGTTGTCTCCTAAGCCATGGAGCTGCTGCTTCTCTCAAGTCCCAGGCCTGGATCAGCGCTTTCTCCTTTTCCCAGAATCTGTCTCTATAACACGAGGCAGGAGAAGCCCTTCTGCTGGCCAGGTCTGCACAGTGCACTCGCAGGGCCCGTCCAGCAGCTGGGGCACAGGGAGCAGCACAGGAGGCCACCTGGGGAGAGTGGTGTGGATGGAGAGCACTGGGCAGCGACGCGTGCTCGCTGGGAGCCACGGCCACGGCATGAATGTGGACCTTGCAGCTGGACCGTGTGGACAGCTGTCCAGGCTTGTTGCTCCGGAGCTCTCCTGGCTGGGGCAGGTCTTGTGCTTTTCTCAGATCTGTTTCCTTCCCATACCTTGGAGATCACATCCCTGGCAATGGGACAGGTTGTTCACAGGATCGGGCATGTGGATTCTTAGATATTCTCCACTGCACGGGGTTAAAAACACTAAGCACTGAGTGGAGTGAGGCTTAGCACTCCCTGCGCTTCATGCCTGAGTTTCTAGGGACACACTTTCTGGTGATCGGCATCTTTTTCCTTTCAGTCTCTCACACCTAACTCTTCCTTTGTCATCATGAAGTTTCAGAAACTGGGTTTTCAACACTTTGTTAAAAAAAATGCTGTGTTTCTTTGAGTCATTTCTGTGGTGCTCACAGTACACTTCCACAGTTGGAGGGCATTTCATCCCAGAATTTCTTCTTCTTAGGGTGGTCCGTTGCAAAGGATTGTCCATATCACAGCTTGGTAAATAAGCAAACTCAGAATATGAATAATCTGCTGGTGGCCCTACTGGCAGGTCCTGCACTCAGCTCTGTCCTGAGCCCGCAGACATGAGCCTCCAGGGATGGAAGTGTGTCCTAGTGCTTTGTGGGAAGCATTCCTTAAATATCTTCTAGGAAACCACGGTCTGGGTGGAGCAAGCTCCCGTTGCTTCCCAGCGCACCAAGCTCATTGAGCCTGAGGACTTCCTCACCCTGCCGTCCTGCTGTCTGTCCAAAAACTCAGCTCATCCGACATCAGTGCAAAGTGGGGAGAGCACGGGCTTGAGAACGGACAGGCCAGGCTTTGGATCCAGCTCAGCCTTGCTGTGCTTTGTGACCTTGAGCAAACCCTTCAAACTCCCTGAGCAGAGTGAATGGAGAGCGACATTCAGTGCTTTATTCCACACCGCCATGTGGAAGGTACTTCAGGTGTGCAAGAAAAGGTATCCTACAATCACTTAACTCAGTTCTGGGTCAGAAGTTTGATCTTGAGTTCTATTACTGGCCAAGCTAACCCTCAAACCTGGGGTCATACCAAGCTTGCAAGGCTTCTATTCCAAAAAAAATAGAAGGCAATCCTGGACCCAAGGTCCAGTATCAGGGAAGCACCCCCTTCTCACTGACTCGTGTCCCTGGACTCCTGGCTTCATAGTTCTTCCAAGGCCTTGGGATGCAGAAAAAGAGCTGTACTTGTTTTGCAGCCCTCACAGGTTTTAGCTGGAGAAGATCTAACAAAAGACAGACTTACAAGAGAAAAGAAAATAATTAATATGTACGTGTCACACAGTCCCTCCAGACACTCAGAGGACGAGCGGCTCTCAGAGATGTAGCTTTGAGTACCAGCTTATATATAGCATCTTTAAAACTCAGTGACCTCCTAGACAAGACAAAAGCAAAGAGACTTTGGGGCTTTCTGGGCAGCAACTTGTGGAAAGGCACGTATGCAGCAGACGGCAGTAGTTACTAAAGCGTGGTCCTGCGGCCTCCTTTGGTGCTGTTACATGTCGGGCCTGAAGTTGTCTTCTCACTTAAGCTTTGTTGCTGCTGGTGGAAGGGGGAGAGGAAGCCTTCTGCCTTCACTGACCTGTGTCCTGCTTAGGGCCAGGGAGAGCAGGGCAGAGCCCTTCCTTTCCTGTGCTGCTTCTCTTCCGGTGCTTTGAGCTCACCCATCCTTCCTATGAGGGTGACCAATCCTGACTGCCCACGAGCCCAAACCCCTCCTGGCTCGCTGTCAATTTGTGCTGTTCCCACCATTCTCCCAAAAGAGCTGTCGCCTCCAAAAGCAGGCACGTGATTCCGCTGCTCCCAAATCCTACCCGGTGTCTAGGAATGAGGCGATATTTTGGCTTGCCATACTCCTTCGTCTCGCAAAGGCGCAGCTCTCCATTTTTCAAGAGCAAGAGACCTGTCAAGCTCA
Source organism: Tympanoctomys barrerae (assembly GCA_002564285.1). Classification (NCBI taxonomy): domain Eukaryota; kingdom Metazoa; phylum Chordata; class Mammalia; order Rodentia; family Octodontidae; genus Tympanoctomys; species Tympanoctomys barrerae. Next base: position 41,257 of record NDGN011452352.1, read on the forward strand.
GCTATCGGAAAGTGAAAGAAGACAGGGTGTTCTGGCTGTAGCAGCCCTTCTTCTCCCGCAGTGTGAGCCTCGAGGGAGGCACGGGATCTCAGAAGCCAGCTGAGAGCTTGCAGAGGGAGGCAGGAAATTCCTTGTGTAGGGGTGGCAGAAAACAGATCACTGAGCCAGTGTCTCTGGAGGTTGGATGTTTTTCAGAGTAAAAAAGCTAAATGATAACTTCAACCATGTTAAGAGTACAATGAATTACTTGCTACCAAACATCTTGGACAGAGATCGAGTCTAAAGTGTGCTAATCAGTAACTGCCATACACCCCAGACAGCAAGGAGGACACTGCGTCTCCAAAGGTAATTATGTTCTCTCTCTACCTTGGCCTCTCTCTCCCTTTTTCTCTTCGTCTGTTTCACTGTCTCTCTTTCTCTGTCTCTCTCCCTTTCTCTGCTCTTGTTCTCTCTCTCTCTCTCTCTCTCTCTCTCTCTCTCTCTCTCT
>NDGN011452353.1:0-10052 GCA_002564285.1 Tympanoctomys barrerae
AAGATCAAGGTGCTGAGAGGAGTAGTACCTGGTAAAGGCCCATTCTTCATGAATAGCTCTGCTGAGGTGTCCTTACATGGTGGGAAGTGCTGGAAAGGGGAAGAACTCTGTGTCCTCACTTAGCCCATCAGCATGGCGGGGGAGGCCTAAACTAGTTCCTTCTGACCCTTTTATAATCCAGTCATTTATCATTCAGGAGGACAGAGTCTCCACATGAAATCACTTACCCGCCAAACTCCACTTCTTAATACCACTACAGTGGGGATGACTTTGGGGAAATGTGTTCAGACCAGAGTACCTGGCCTAGTCTACAGAGGAGATACCCTCTTTTATTCCTTTTGCTAAGCATGGAGGAGGACCCTTCACTCCTTAAAACACATAGAACAAAATATTCACAGAAGAAATGTTAAGCTAGGACTTGAATGGCAAGAACAGCAACAGGAAGAAAAGTTGCAGACAGAAGATGCCATACATGCAAAGGCCCTGGGGTAGAACGAGGGCTTCTGGGTTCACAGAGTAACTGGAACCCAGTTGAAGGCTGAGGTGAGCCTGGTGGGCTCAGGTTGGGCAGGGCCTGCAGGCCTTCGGGTGAGAAGTGAGGCCTTTATTGTATGAGCAGTGTGACACTGGATGAGATTCCTTGGCTGCTGCGCGGAGACCGAAGAGGGGTAGGATTCGGGAGAGGACAGGCAGGACTGAAATCATGGCAGTTGTAGGAAGCAAGTGTGCAGAGGCCTGGAATGCAGAACCTGTGTTTCTTTAGAGGCGCGCAGGTAAGAGGAAGGAAGTGAGGCCTGAGCTCCGCCGAGGCTCAGCACGCCCTGTCCCATCTGGAGGAGAGGTTCCTGTCAGCAGTCAGAGCGTCGTGCATGCTGCTGTCCTGAGCTCTCCTGGCACCCTGCACGTCCTCAGCAGTCCATTTCACAGAGGAGGAAGGAGGCACAGAGAAGCCAGTGGCTTCAGCCAACAAGTGGCCTTACCCTTGCCTTCCTGCCTTCCCCCAAGCCTGCTGCACGCCCTTGGAGGGGAAAAGCAGCCAGGAGCTGTCGCAGGGCCCTGAGCTTAGACGTACACAAGCTGCCCTGCAAGATGTAAACAAACTCCATGTAAAGGTTTCATCCTGTGAGCTGAGCATGAACTCGGGCGCAGAAGAATAGACACGGCCTGGGATTGGAGAACGGCCTGAGCTAGGCTCCAAAGACTGGGAAGATAGAGGAGGGTAGGAGTCCGAGACTTGGGACAAAGGCGAGAGGGCTGAACAGGCAGCGCCGACGCCAAGGCTGCTGAGTAACCCTTCGGGTTGGTGTGCGCCGAGAGCAGTGGGGTGGCTGGCCTGGCTCCCGGGGTGGTTCTGTGTGGAGCCAGTCTGACTGTCTTGGAGAGGCGCCGGAGACCCTCCTGATGGGGAAACATGGGCCAGCTGGGGTTACAAGTGCTGAATAGGTGTCACAGTGGGCAGGAGTGGTGACCAGGATAGAGAAGTCCCTTGTGGTGTTTTAGGCTCAGGGCTTTGTCCAGCTCCCTGGGGTAGCAGAGTAGGAGTGTCCTGATGGCCCTGGCCTGAGGGCCTCAGTGTTCCCTGTTTGTTCCCTGTCTGTCCTGTGCTCCCAGACACCTCTCTGGGCGTGGCTCCACCATTTTCCCAGTCTAGGCTGCTCTCTGCCTGCCTGTCTATTTGTCTGTCTGTCTCTCTCTTTCTCTTTCTTTCTCTCTTTTTTTGTGTTTTAAAAAATTTGGGGGCTGAGGAGATAACTCAGCAGACTAAGCACCTGCCTGGCAAGCGTAAGGAACCAGGTTCAATGCTCGGTACCGCATGCCATGCTAGGGCCCTGAACCAGGGTATGGTAGTGCAGGCCTGTAATCCCAGGGCTGGGGAGGCTGAGACTGGAGGATCACCACAAGTCTGAGCTATGTAGTGAGACCCTGTACCAAACAAATAAATATCAGTGAGGTTTAGATATACCTAATAACATTCATTATAGGGAATTTGTGTCTGTACATAGTAGATCTTGCTTCTCCTTTTTTTTCTCATTTGCCTCCCCTTCCTTCAATCCTTCTTCCCCTCCTGATATACAAAAGCTTTATTGTTTGTTCCTTCCTTCTCTTCTCCCTCCCCTCTCCCTTGTTCTCTTCATTTGAATATTTTCTTCCCATTTCCCAATATTCTTTATGTGTTTTGGTCCTTATTTACATTTTCATTTTCTCACAGCAGAGAAACAATGAGATATTTAAACATATGTGCCCATTTATTTCACTGAAGAACATGGTATCAAAGTGCATCCATTTAGCTAGAAATGTCTCAAGTTTATCCTTCTTTATGGCAGAGTAGTACTCCACCATATAAAAAGACCACATCTTTATCCGTTCATCTGGTGATGGGCACTTGGGCTGCTTCCATGATTTGGCTATTACAAATTGTGCTGCTATAAACATGGTGATTATTTCATAATTTGCTAGTTTTTGCTGCCACCAGGACAGGGACCTCATTCACTCAACACTACCACAGTAGATGTGCCAGGTCCTTCCTTGGAAAATATTTGTCAGTCCAATGACCAAGTCAGATCAAAGGTCTCCACTTCTGGGATGGTCGCAGTTCAGTGAGAGGAAGTCATTTGCCCAGCCCAGAGCCAGCCAGTAGCAGAGCTGGGACTGGAACTCCCAGGTCAGGCCTTTTCTGTCCTACTTCACAGCCTGCCAAGGACAGACTGGGACATTGCCAGGGACAGTGGTAATGGAGCTCCCAGGAGTAGTCTGCATATATAGTTTTTATGACAGCCCTTCCTCCCAGCTGGGGCCTTCATCCGTTGGTAGTTAGAGTTAGGCAAACTCCTGAGATCCTCTGAACTTTAATCTGCTGAATGCTCCCATGGGTCAGCTTTGGTCTGACAGCAGGAAGCAAAACAGCTCCTGTTGCTGCCTCCTAAAAAAAGGTCTCTGAGGGAAAGGCATGAGTTCTTGAGTAGACCCACTGGGGGACCAGGCGCCCCTCAGAGAAGTGAGGGCAGGAGCCAGCAGCATCCAGGCAGAGGGAGCAGGTGTGCAAAGGCCCGTGGGTGACAGGGATCAATCAGGATAAGGGCAGTGAGGAAGCAGAAGGCACTAGGGCGACAGCACTGAAGGTCTCGTCCTGAGAGGTGCAGGCGCCGGTCCACTGTGGGACTTCGAGTAGGACTGACTGGCTCCGGCTGGCGTTCCTTGGGCAATCCCTGGTGGCATAAGGCAAATGAAGGGCTGTGGGAAGGCCCATGAGCCCCAGCATCATCTACACAGGTGGCGATGGTGGTGTCTTCAGTGGGTGGCAGCGCTTGGCACTGTGCTGAGGCTGAGGCTTCCCTCTGTTTCCACGCAGGGGACTTTGTACAGCTGCCTGTGCCCATCATTCAGCAGCTCTACCACTGGGACTGTGGCCTAGCCTGCTCCAGGATGGTGCTGCGGTGAGTGGATGGGCCCAGGGCAGGGGGCCCAGGCCTCCTGATCCATACCACCTCCTCTGACCTGGGTGGGAGTCACTGTCCATGCAGCCATCTTTGTTCAGGCATGCTAGAGGACCAGCTTCCACAGGTCCTGTCCAGCCTGCAAAGGTGAATAAAGGGTGAACTGACTCACCCAGATCTCTGCTCAGATAATGCCTGGGAGCCCGGGGCAGGGGAATCCTAGCAGCACAGGCCTGTCCCACATAAAAGCTCTGTGGCTGGAATAGGCTGACCTCCTGCCTCCTGGCTTCAGGCTCCTGAGAGGCAGCTGAGTTGGGGCTACATGAATATCTCAGGAGCCTGGACCATCAGAGCTAGAAGGGCCAAAACCCCTCACCTCCTATAAGAGTTTTCAGTCTGCTGTTGGGAATCTCAGATCAGCCTGTTTTACATACTAGAATTCCAGGAAAGGTAGAAATCAACAACAGAGTTGCCTGAACCTTGAACCTTTGAAAACCACTGACATGATGCAAGGGCCTCATCGTACAGGTGAAATGAGTGACACCAGAGAGAGCATCTTTGTGCCCAGAGTCACATGGCCCTCAGAAGACCTAAGCAGTAGACCCAAGTCCTCGATTCTGAGGCTATGACAGCACCCAGGCAGCCTGACAGTCCTCAGCTTGTGCTCTGGCAGCTTTAGACAGGTCGTAGAGTTTCATGAAGGACAGAGCCTTTGAGGAAGAGGCCCTGACAGTGGCTGTCTGATCCGTGGGTAGAAGGTGACCTGGTCCAGCTCTCCTTATGAGCAAGCTGACCTCCTCAGTTTGTGTGTCTGCAGGTACCTAGGCCAGCTGGACGATGGAGAGTTTGAGAGCGCTTTGCAGGAGCTGCGGCTGACCAGGAGCATCTGGACCATCGACCTAGCCTACCTGATGCGCCATTTTGGCGTGAGGCACCGCTTTTGTACCCAGACCCTGGGTGTTGACAAGGGCTACAAGAACCAGGTGAGCAGCCAGTGTTTCCTCTCACTGGGGGCCACAGAGAGTCATGGGTTGTCCAGATGTGGACGTTGTAAGAAAGCATGATCAAGGCCAGGGTGTCCAGACAGACCCACGAGGGCAGAGATTGGGGCAGTGGCAGATGGGCTATTAGCAGGATTTTCAAGCCAGCCAGAGAGGTGATTGCATGCTCAGAGGATGTGCAGAGGGGCATCTGCCTTTCTGCTTTCTTCCTGCCGTTACCTGGTCCAAGCCAGGCTGAGGGTCCCAGAGCATATAACTCTGTTCTCACGTGGCCATCACATGCTTGCTTGTGGTTTTGTTTTGTAGTACTGGAGATGGAGCTTAGGGCTTTGCTCATGCAAGGCAAGGCTTTGCCACGGAAGTATATTGCTAACCCCTTTACTGTGAGACAGAATCTTGCTAAACTGTGCAGGCTGACCTTGAACTTAGGATCCTCCTACCTCAGCCTCCTCAGTAGCTGGAATGACAGGCACACGCAACTGTACTTGGCACACTTGCCTGTTTTCTTGCTTCTCACCAGGACAACCAGTTCTAAGCTTGGCAACTGGTATTCTGAAATAAGAAACAATATTGTCTTTACTTCCTTTTTTTTTTTCCTCTATAATTGAAAAATAATGCCAACCTCGATGGCTTGCCAGCACACCGGTGTGTTCTACCTCCATGCAAAGCGAGAGCCAGTTTTACCTGCCTCCAAGCAGATCCTGGCCCAGGCTTCAAAACTTGACAAAACAGTCACCTTACTGGACAACAGGCTTTCATGTGGTGGCCAGGGAAAATTCAGCCTAACTCTCCTGTGAGCCCTCCAGGCAGGGGAAGAAAGCTGATAAACGTGGCCTGGTTGAGGCAGAGACGTGGGCCTGAGAAGCAGGTTCTCTTCAGCCTTCCCCAGGGGTTCTGGCCCACGTAAGGCCCTTGTACCAAATAAAGTATGTTCAATGGACCATGCCTGGCTAAGCTGTCCTGGCTGGGGTCTGTACCTCCATGTTCTTCAGGCTCAAATTTGTCCCTGTTTTCTAGAGGATGACCTGAGTGGCCCAGCCACTCATTCAAGGGTGCTCTTCATTCCTCTGTATGCACCTGTGTCCTCCCTAGCATGGGACAAACAACAGCCTTCTGACGGGACATGGTGCCCCATGGCAGGGCTCCTCAGCCCTCCCACATCTCTCTTTCTGTGACACACTCTGCTACATCCCAGTGACATGAGGCTAGCCAAGGTAGTGCTCACTCCAGCCTGTCTTTCTCTGTTCAGTCTTTCTATAGGAAGCACTTTGACACGGAGGAGACCCGGGTGAACCAGCTGTTCGCACAAGCCAAGGCCTGCAAGGTGCTTGTGGAGAAATGGTGAGCCCTCTGCAGCCCACCCTTCCTTATACAGCCACTGACCCTGGGGAGACTTGCATTGGGAGGGCTGCTTAGAATGACATTTGGAAAAGACTGCAGCTCAAGTTGAGCAGAATGGGGGTTTCCTACACTCAGAGTTGCCTCTCTGTACCTTGGTTTTGCCATCTATAAAATGGGGACAAGTGGGGCTATGAAACCCAGGCCCTGGCCTGAGTTGGCTCCTGAGCAGGTGCTGGAGGGACAGGTGAGCGAGTCAGACTGGCCAGCCCTTGAGGGTCCGGGCTACTCTCAGATTTTCCCTTATTGTACAGATTTACGTTTCATAGTCCTTAACATGATGTCACCACATGATAGATGATTTGAAGCCAGGAAAACTCCTCCTTTGACACTACTAGAAGGAAAGGCAGCAAGTGTTCCTCTAGGGGCCCCCCACAGTTGTTGTCTTATTGATTAGAGAAGATGCGGCAGTGTGTGATCCTAATTCATCAGTCCATAAGCTGTAGGCCTCCCTTCAGCTGCTCCTGCTTTTTGTCCCTGAGACGATTTTGTCTTGTATACCTCTTTGGAACACTGCCTGCTCTTCCAGGTAGAAAAATTGCAGGTTTAGTCAAGGCAGCAAGTCCAGCTGCCACAGATGCAGCCGAAGCTGAGCTGTGCCAGACTCATGATGTCGCTGCTGCTGGTCCCGAAGAGACAATTCACGAAGGTGGCCCCAAGTGGGCCCCTCCTAACCTCGGCCTGCTGAAGCCCCTTCTGTCCCTTTTGTCTCTTGGCTTGGATTTGCTGCCTACTGAGGTACACGTCGTAGGACCTGTGGTGACAAGTCCTATGAGTTTGCCTCCCAGACTCTGTGCTGAGCTGGCCGCTCCTCTGCAGTGCTGCCGACTGGCAGAATCGCAGTGATATCTTCTGTACAGGGAGCCTCAGGAGAAAGAAAGAAAATGGCCCTTGTAGAAGATCATTTGGTTTGGAATCTGGCTGAGCCAAGCTTGGCTCAGATTTGAGGGAGGGAATTGGGCTGGTAGAGCCCAATGTAAACCACATAGGATTTGAGGTAAAGAGGAAGTGAGAGCTTGGCTCAAAACGCCACCCTCCAGGCGAGGCGTGGAGTTCCATTGCTGCTCAGTGGTCCTGCACTGGACCTGTCTGAAGCTGACCGCCTGTGCGCCCTTCCTGAGAAGCCCCGCTGGCTCTGTGCTCTCTGAGACACCGTCTCTCTCTCACCCCACCCCTGTGTGGGTCCTGTAGTTGGCCCTGGGCTGACCCTGGGCTAAAGTGACAAGCAAGGACTTTTCTAGGTATATGCAAGGAGCTCAGGGCAGAGGGAAGACGAGCCAGGCCCCTCAGTTGTGTCACAGGAACAGGGGTGGCAACAGACCTGCCCGCTAGCCGAGCTTCCTACCCACAGCACGGTGAGCATACAGGACATCCAAGAGCACCTGGCTCAGGGCCACGTAGCCATCGTGCTGGTGAACTCCGGGGTGCTGCACTGCGACCTGTGCTCCAGCCCCGTCAAGTACTGCTGCTTCGCCCCCAGTGGCCACCGCTGCTTCTGTCGCACCCCAGACTACCAAGGCCACTTCATTGTGCTGCGCGGCTACAACAGGGCCACTGGCTGTATCTTTTACAACAACCCAGCCTACGCAGACCGTGAGTGCCTAGAGCCGGGTGGGCTGGGTCAGTCTGCTTTTAGTGTCCTCTGTACTCCACCCCATAACTTCCTCCCATTCAATCTGTTGTGGCTTCGACCTATCTCTCTGCCTGTCCCCAGCACTCTTCCTCTTGCTGGGCTCCAGTGCTCTGGACTGCCCCCTCTGGCCAGGGAGGCACACCAGCCACAAACTCACAGCAGTGCCCATCTGTAGCCACCACCCCTGTGCACCCCCTCACGCATACACACACACTGCTGCCCAGGTCCCACCTCCACCACTCCCAGGACCAAGAGCACAGTCATTAGAAAGTCTGGCAAGACCTGGCCCTAGCTCCAGTCCGCCTACTGCCCTCAGGGCACAGGGAAGGGCTACTTCTTCATCTGTCCTCATGGCCTGGAGTATATTTCTTCCTATCTCTGGGCCTCACTTATTTCATCAACTAAACTGGGAAGAGGTTAGAGAAAATTGCCTGTGAAGGTCAGAAAAGGGAAGGAGGGCTTTCTGGGGGGAGAGGGCTTCAGCTGAGAGCAGTGGCCAGGCGAGTGGGACACAGACCTCAATTAGCTCCCATGGGTACTAGTGGGGAGAGGACTCTGTCTTCAATCACTGACCCCAGTTTTCTCTCCTTGTCCCACAGGAATGTGCAGCACCAGTATCAGTAATTTTGAGGAAGCCAGAACCAGCTATGGCACAGATGAGGACATCCTCTTTGTCTATCTGGATAGCTGACACTGGGTCCCTGGACCCTACGCCCTACCCATGCCAGGCCCATTCAGGACACCCAGGCCTGGGGCTGCTGGGACTTGGAGCCTTAGCCTGTCTGACAAAGTCCCGTGGAATTCTGGGAAACTGGCACATCTGCTTTGCCTGCCAGTGCTGTGTTATCATGCTGCTTACCCCAAACACCTGTGGGTTGCTGCAGGCATCCTCAGACCGTTGGAGGGAAGCCTCCCCCAGGACATCAAGCCTGATTCCAGTCAGGCCCAGAGGAAGTATAGGTCCAAGGGTGCCCTTGCTGCTTCCTACAGAGAAACAAGGCAAGGGGAGAAACCCGAGTCAGTTTCCCCCATAGACCTCAGGAACCTGGAGAGAGTCATTTGTAGGACAGCATGTGTGTGTTTAGTGAGTACAGATGAACCGAAGCCCTGCTCTCCTGGAAGTGCTGCAGAGCCCACTGTCCCTGTGGTGAGGGCCGTCACCACTGCCTCCTTCCTCCTCATGGGTGCAAATTTTGGTGACTTGCTTCATGGCCTCTGGTCCTGACTGTGCAGTGTACACACACCTCTGAGCCACTGGGCTCTGCAGTGCCCTGGCTCCTGGGGACACCAGGGCTCCTCACGGCCTTCCTGGTACTGAACTTCCATAGATGGGGTAGTGGCTGGACTCTCCATTCGCTGCTATGCCCAGTGACTGGCATCAGGGAACATGCTTCAGGAATAAACATCTGCACAGTCCTAATGCCCCCCTCCCCCTCCAAGGCCTCCTGACACCAGCCTAAATCTCGACAGTGGAGGCCTCCTCTGAATGTAGGGAGCTCCAGATCTCTTAAGGGTGGGCCTGCACTGATGCAGTGGGAGAAGGGCAGCTGGCAGCCACCTCCTACCCTAGTTTTCACAGCAATACCTTTTGCACAGGGTACTGAGTCTCTTGTCTTGGTGGAGAGGAGCAGCGCCTCCTTGGGATCACCTAGCACCTCCAGGTAGCATCAGCTGGAACTAGTTCCTTCCTAAATTGTGGGGGTTTTGGGGGGGGCAGGGGGAGGCAAATTTATTTCTGCAGTACTGGAGATCAAGCCCAGGGCCTTCACACCGAGCAACATCCCCAGTCCTTTTCAAATTTTTGAAACGGTCTTGATAAGTTTCCCAAACAGAATTCAGACTTGCAATCCTCCTGCCTCCGCCTTCCAAGTGCTGGGGTTACAGGTGTTCACTGCCACACCTAGCTTGTTTTATTGAGATTTAAGTTTTCACTTTGGGAATAATGGTGAGATTGCAGGCACTTTGGAGCCACTGACTCCTCTTTTCACGTAGCAGATAAGCCAGCCCATGTTCTTGCTCGAAGAGGAGGAGCCTGGCCAGTGGTCTGAATCCCACGCCCCTTGCTTTCCATAGTGGAAAGAGTTTGGGGCCGGGGAGATGGCTCAGTAGAATAAGCACTTGCCTGGCAAGCACAAGGGCCTGAGTTCAATCCCCAGTTCTGCCAAAAAATAAATAAAAATAAGGGAAGTGGATTGTTCCTACAGGGGATGGGGACACTTCCCCTCTTAAAAAGGTTACCTTTGGCAGAGATAGGTATACCCGGATGGCCCCTCCATCCTCTCCTGGGGCTTGGTCTTCCAAAGCCTGAAGTGTGACCAGGTGGCAGTTGTTTCCCCACCTGCCAGCCAGTCCCCCCTCCCCCAATCATGGTAGCTCAGAGGGTCAGAGGTGGGTTTTGCTTACAAGGGCTCTCAAGACTACTCAGCCGTACTGTTTCTCAATACCAGATGCAGCCTTGTGCCTAGGTGCTGTTAGCTAGGCAGCCCCCCCGGGCTTTGGAAACCTGTGTTGGCTTCAGTCTGATCTCTCCATGGCCTTAGTGCTGGATGCCTGAAGTCCCAGGGAACTCTGGCTCCAAGCCCAGGA
>NDGN011452356.1:0-11131 GCA_002564285.1 Tympanoctomys barrerae
AAAGGAGGTTTGTATTTGAGACTGCAATGATATAGCCATTAAAAAACGACAGTTCTCAAATTGGTTTCTGGGTTTGAATCTTCACTCTTCCATTTAAATTAGCAGCATAATTTAAATTACATAGTTAAAATTCAAACCTATAAACAGCAAAAAGGGATTCATTACAGTATCTTCTCCATGGAATTGTTGTGTGAGAATACAATGATGAATTACAAAGTATAAAGTGTCTGGGAAAGTATATTGAAAATTTCTTTATAAATTTAGGTTGCTACAAATCTGAACAAATAGTAGGTTGGCTAGGCCACAGGAATGAAGATTATCACAGTGTGCCCTATCGAACATATATAAGGGGCTCTTTCACTAAAGCGTTTTTCCACTAGTTTATGTTCTGAAATTAAAGCAATAATAAATTTGATTTTTAGACACATGTTTCCAAAGTCTTTCCTCCTTTTTTACCTGTTTACAAATAGCTTGACTGGGTACTAAAAGCAGGTGTTTCTGGAATGGGGTAGCACTCCAGGTTGTTGACAACAGCTTGCAGACTCACGGACTCTTATCAACCAGAATGCATAATGGGGTTTCAAATGGTGCCTTGGAACAAAACGAGATACAAAATTTAAAATGAATAGTTTTTTTTTTCTTTTTCTCCTGCACTGCATGCTTAACATGGTAGAAATGCCATGTAGCCTTTTTGGAAGATAACAATACAATTTAAAAATCCTTGTAAAAATCTACTTTTGCCTAAGTAATTTCCTTTGCAATCTATTTTACATATACAATTTAAAATGCAAAAAGGATTTAGGTAAGATATGTGCCCCTGCAGCATCAATTGTGGTGTAAACAATGCTTTGGAGGCAACAAAGCGAGCTGTTGACGAAGAGGTTTCCAATGATATAAGAAAATGTTCATATTAAAATGTAAAATCAAGACGTTACCATACAATCTAAACTACATAAAATTCATAAAAGGGAAGTCTAGGAAAGAATAAATCAAAATACTAATTATTTCTTCTAGATGGAGAGAATCAACATCATCTTATATTATCCTCTGTTGCATTAGTACTTTCAAAACACAAAAAAGATACATTGCCTTTAGAATCAAGCAAATAAATAATTAAAAGATTGGGAAAAATGCTGTGTAGTTCTCTGAAGCCTTCAGTGGAGGAGTGTTCAAAGGAAGAATTTTAAGTGAGGGTTTCTCTTCGGCCATCCATCTCTATCCATCAAACTGTCACTTGTGGCCTTGTACATCCTTTCTTTGCTCTGAGTCATGTGAAATCATTTGCTTTCCCAACAATGAATCCACTGTGTGGTACCATCTTTTTTACATTTACTCATATCCTCATGCTTTGGCCTGGGAGGCTCTGAAAAATCTGTCCCCAGAGCACAGAATGACTTTTCCAGCACAGACTTGAGTTAGGTGTCATTCACTAGCCAAAGGCTTTATTAGGAAAATTATGCATTCTCTCTCTCTCTCTCTCTCTCTCTCTCTCTCTCTCTCTCTCTCTTTCTCCCTCTCTCATATGTATATATGAATATATATATATACATATATATGTATATATATGAACTCTTGCTCACTTTGACCTCAAAAAAATTATTCTTGTGTTTTCTTCCTCTTCCTTCTGTCATGGATAATAGAAAGGTCTTTTCCCGTGACCATATTTGAATTTTATGCATAAATGCATAGATGCTGAAATTCAGCCTTAGGCCTTTAGGAAACTCCATATGTCAGCTTTCTATTTCAATCCTATGTGCAATTCAGGTAGAATATGTGCTGTCAAACTGCATGTGGCCTAAAGAATGATCACTGAGCTGTTTTGTGTTTTGTTTTGTTTTTATGCTAATAAACTTGCATTGTTGACTATGATAGTCATAAAATAAAATGAAAGGGTAAAAGCAATGAAAAATACAAACCCTGAGTAGAACTGGTGTTGCAAAGTAGAAAACACTGTTCACAATTTTAAAATATTAAAAAAATTTTTTTAAATATTACTAGTATGTATGCTCAGTGTTTGCTACTGGTAGGTAGGCTATTGAGTACTGGGAGTGTATTGATTCTAAATAGAGACTCTCTGTAAGTGGGAAACACACACTTAGAGATTGCAAAGACTTTAACACAAAGGAAAAATACCTCAATAACTTTGTACATTAAATTATAGATGTAAATTGTATTTTTAGAAATTGACATGTTTGCTTACATGAATTAATAAAATTAATTTAACATTTTTGATGTTTCTTTTCCATGACACTAGAAAATTTTACATTACCTATGTCGATTGTATTTGTGACTCATATTCTACTACTACGTAGCAGTTCACCTACATGGGAATTAAAGGCTTAGAAGGAAATAATAAACAATATTAAAAATAATCCTAAGCAATGCTAAAAGGAGAACATTTAATAATTAGCAACAGAGACCATAAATACTGCTAGGTCAGAAGTAAAAGGTATCTGCACAGGCAAGATGGGGAGACGCCTTGGCAAATGTGCTGAGAAACTCAGCATGGCTCTTCAACTTAATGGTCCAATCTACTCTGTTGATTGCCTGATTTTGGTTCCTCCAGTTATGTTTTAGTCTAATTCTTAACTTTTTAACATTAATTCAATGTCTTGGGCTTCTCTGTTATGATGCTGTCTGTCTGACTCACTTCTAAATTGAAGTGCATATATAAAAAATTGAATCACTTCAATGATTTTAAATCACTCTTCAATGTGCAAAGCAATTTAAAATTACTGGAGTGCTTCCAATTTTTATTAGTCCTTGAATTTGGAAGTGATCTAGGCTTTTCTGAGCATGTGCAATGCACTGTGACTTAAAATTATTAAGCTCTCATGTTGTCCCCCCCCATCTGTCCTTATTTTAGGAAGCTAATTTCACTTTGCAAAGGAAACTATGAGGGGGTATGGCACAGAAATGGCAGGGATAACAAAAAACGTAGAGAAAATAGCTTCCATTTAATAATGAGAAGTATACTTTGTAATTAAATAGTGTGTTTCCCAAGGATCTCTAAGTGCTTCCTAAACATTAGCTCATTCATCATGAAGACATCTAGCAGGGGCATATTTCCAAAGTGGGAGGGTGGTGGTGGTTGGGATGGGTAAGGCCATTTAGATTGGCTTCAAACATTGAACTGGGGAATCTAAAAGATGTGAGAGCCAGAACATTTAATGTTGATACAACTTTTTTTTTCCTTTTGCAAAGGAAAGGAGGTAATGTTACATTGTCTAATCCATTTGCAAATGTCATGAAAATTAACTTGGCAATTCATAGTACATTAAATAAACTGCTTATACCAAATAAATTCCAGGAACAAACATAAAGTGATTGGTTTCCTAATTTAATTACTTTAGTTAAACTTTGGGAAAAAGAAACATAAACCTTTCTACCATTTTCTTGAAAGTCAATTTTTTTTCTGTTTAGGATTTACTGAATCTACTGAATCTAAAATATTTACCTGGGAGAGGTTTACCTGAGAATTTTCACATCACAGACTTTCTTTCTAGTATTATAATTTGAGAGGCTTTTTTTTGTTTGTTTGTTTGCTTTGGGTTTTCTGTACTTGAATTAAACTCAGGCTTTTAGGAAGGCACTGTGTCACTGAGTTATATCCCTGGCCTTATTTGAGAAACTTTATTAATGCAGGACTATGATTAAAAAACTTTTATTTTAGGGGTAGCTAAATTCAGAATGAACAGCAACAGAATCACTTTTAAGTGTATATTAAGAAGAAGTTGCCCATTTGCTGTTCATTACTATGCAACAGATAATTAAGACATCCAAACACCAAACTAGGCATTAAAAACCAGAATAGTGAATCTCAAACTATGAAGCCTGTGATCAAAGTTTTACTGGAAGGGAAATTTTTAATTGTATTCATTATATGGAAGTACATTAGAAGAGCTTTATATAAACAGCATCCTGAGGACCTGAGTAATAATCTCTATAAAACATTATGTCCTAAGATGAAGAACTCTAACCTGCTGAAATTTAGTCCACTTTAATGACTCACATAATAATTTGACTTACCCAGTAACACTGATTGAATCCTTGTTAAAGGCTATGCATAGGTTTCCTTAAACTAACAAACAACAAAAAATAGTAAAGGAGAAAAAAGAAATGCTTAAAGACTCACTCTTGCAAAAACCTGGAAGATAGAAAAAGCAGACCAGATGAATGAACCACCACATAAATGAGAGAATAATTGTCTACACTTGTTTGATTTAGATAACATGCAAAAATCATCTATATGAAGGTACAGTTTTGGTTTTAAATTATGCAATCAATTTCAATTCATTGGTTTTTCCAAATGAATAATGGAAACAGTCCATAAAGGCAAGGATCATACATCTTTCACTCAACTCAGTAATATCTTACTGAAGATGATCTTAAAGGCAAACCCAACAGGAAATACACATGTATTTTAAATCTCATTTTAAACAGTAGGACCCACAGGCAGAAAAAGAATTTACAGTCATGCCAGAGATTAAAAGGAATG
Organism: Tympanoctomys barrerae; assembly: GCA_002564285.1. Classification (NCBI taxonomy): domain Eukaryota; kingdom Metazoa; phylum Chordata; class Mammalia; order Rodentia; family Octodontidae; genus Tympanoctomys; species Tympanoctomys barrerae. Next base: position 4,499 of record NDGN011452356.1, read on the forward strand.
AGCCTCTTGTTTAGAAAATTACCTAATCAATATGCCAAGCTTATTTTTAAAAATGCTTTAATTTTTTTAAAATACAGCATGTCCGCTCCAGCTTCCTGTATTTGACTCTGATAATAAAACTTTCAGAATGACTAATGCAGTTTAGCTAAGCAAATTAGAGAACTGTACAGCGTATGCTGAGGAGAAAGTTTCCACTAGCCATTGTGGCACTCTCAGCCTGGTCAACAAGTGATAACTGTGAATCAGGCCAGGCTAGAGAGGCTGGTATTTGTGAAGAGAGAGACAGAAAACAGTGGCCAAAGACAGGAGAGGGTGAGCCAAGCTTTCTCTGCCTGAGTACTTCATGCTGTTGTGCAATGAGCAAAGAAGTAAATGTAAAAAACACTCCTCCTTTTTTCATGGTCACGAAGCTCCTTCATTTTTATGAAGGTAACACAAGCTAAATGTCAGAGATAACCAAAAGATTATAACTGAGAGAGAACCAGGGAGACTGGGAAGAACTTGTTTTATTATTCTCTCTTTGGGACAGTGTAGGTGTCATTCTACAGCCATAGGGTATACTGTGAGTTGAATTACATAAATCTTTTGCTTTCTGAAACAATGTTGACTTCCTAACACCTAGTACCTCTGAACGTGACTTTACCTGGAAGTAAGGTCACACCATAAATGTAATAAGTTCAGGTCATACTCAAGTACACTAGCACCTTCATTTACTCTGACTGGTATCTTTTTATATTATTATTATTAATTTTTTAATCCTGTATTGACTTATTTATTTGATCCAGGGTCTCACTACCAGGTCAGACTCATAGTGATCCTCTTGTCTCAGCTTCCCCAGCACTAGGATTACAGGCATGTGCCACCACACCCAGTTTTGGTGGCTGGCATGGTGCATCTAGGGTTCCATGGCCTGCATGACAAGTGATACCAAGGTTCAAACTTGGGTCCTTGTGCTTGCCAGGCAGGTGCTTAGAGCACTGAGCTATTTTCCCAGCCCTGACTGGCATCCTTTTAAGAGGAAAAATCATATAAAAGCAGACACCTAGAAAAAGGTAATGCGATAGCAGAGATAGAGATAGTAGTGTTGAAGTTATAAAACAAGGAACACCAAGAATTGTCAACCACCAACCAGGAAGAAGTGGGAAAGGTTCTCCCAGAAGCCTTTGGAGATTGGTCCTTCTGAGATCTTGAGTTTGGTCTTCTAGTCTCTAAAACTGTGTGATAAGATGTCTCTACTGTTTGAATGCTTTGTTATGGTAGACCTGAAAAGTTAACCCTGGGTCTGAGGTATTACAGAGTTTTCTGAAGTTGCCTGATGTCAGAGGAAAAGCTATATGTGAAACTTGGCTTTTTTTAATAGCAATTTTTCTAGAAACTAGCTCTGTGATCCTAATGAAATATCTTCCCTTCCCCAGCTTCTATAAAATATTTTTTATCATCTCTTTCAATGCCATCATTTTATGGACTGTGAGTCACCAGCTGCTGTAGACCTGGGGAGCGGGCAGAGTGGGAGTGAAATCAGGTCAAGTTCTTATCTCCATGTCAAGTGGGAAGATTGGAAGTACAAGAGGGCATGCTTGATGTCATTGCTTTTTAAAATCTCTATATTATTGAGGCCTGTGATGACATCTGCTCTCCTACATCTTCCTGTGTCACTACAGATACTGTCTGTACTCAGTAGTGCTCATTGATCTACCATCCTTGAGAACAGCACCAGATCCATTCTTTTACCATCTCTGGAATACGAATCTGTTTTCCACAGGGTAAGACGATACATGGAATGAGGAATGAGGTATCATTCACCATCTCTGTAACAAGTATTTTCCACAAGGCATGGAGAAAGTCCCAACTAGAACACATAAGGAGCTTTTCTTGAGCTCCACCAGGAAAAAAATGAGCTAAAAAACAGAGATAAAAGCATAATCTTAAGGAAAAATAACAGGTACTTTCACCATAGTCACACAGTAGATATTTTCATATTTTTTTTATTCATAGCAAAAGATTTAGCTCTTTAAAGTGAATTCTATTTGGGAGCTAAAATAGACCTAAAATAGACCTAAAATAGAGCTAAAAATGCAGTAATATTTTAAAGTAACTCCTAATTCAAATAATAAAATCTCAAGTCACTTAATAAATCTAATATTTATTAAACTGAATCAAGCTATAACAAGTTCATTAATAATTCATAGTCATTATTTTCTTATTTCATATCTTTTCCTAATTTTTCCTGACCAAAGTATGTTCTCGTCCCTAGAGCTGCTTAGCTAAGATTCTTGGACTTTCTTTGGGATGAAATCAGAAAAATGAGTGGCTGCTTTCATCCTGATTTGTTTAAACAGAGATGTATTGTGTCTCCTGGAGATTTTAGATGAAAAATAAAACTACTTGAGACCTTGAGTCCCTTAACTATATAGCACAACAGGTCAAAATACATCAGTCTGGCAAACAGCATTTTGGAAGAGGTATGATTTCTGTCAAGGCTGCTGAACACTGTTCAGAGATTGGAGTGTATGGCTGTCCTTCCATTTCCATATAACAGTAGATCTGTGCAGATATAATTTGATTATCAAAAAAGAAAACTAACATGTTTCAAAAAGGATGCCAGCCTGTCATCAAGTCTTTCACTGTGTACAAAAAGCAGTGAAGATCAGCTGGACTGATTTCATTTTACAGAAGAAAAGCTTGGATCCTGAGAGGTCATTACTTGCTCTAGAACACATTTAATACATTAGTTAACTTTGAACTATGCTCCATATTTTTATTGCTGCAATCTTTATTTCTTTTATTCCTATCTCAATAAGCATTTTTGGAATAATTGGGATCCTGGTAATTATAAACACATAGCATTTTCCCCACATATACAAAGGATTAAAATACAATAATATTTCCATACTTTCTTCCTGAATAAATGAAAAAAAGAATACATGCTTGAGAAAAAGAACAATGACCTTTACTTAACTAAAAATTCACTAGTAGATCCTATTTTTACATAGTATATCTAAGTCATTTCCTACTCTCTTATTCTTATATCCCATTCCATTCCACTAAAATTTCAACACATGTCATTATATTACAATGGACTGCTCTATTTGTGTATTCTGTCTGTTTTGCTCTATATTTTATAAAAAGAAAACAATATTTTATTTTTGCTGCTGCTCAAACAATTCACTTAGACCTTGGATTAATTTAGATAATTATATTCTTTGATGAAATTGTTATTGTATCTCTATTCAATACATTCTTATATTATTTTTGATAGAATATATAAAGATCTAAAAAAAATCAGGCATCCAAAATTCAAAGACCCAATCTAAAATGGGCATCTGAGATGAATACATATTTCTCAGAGGAAGAAATACAAATGGCAAACAAATACATGAAAAAATGTTCCAGAGCACTGGTCATCTAAGAAATACAAATCAAACAATACTGAGATACCATCTCACCCTAGAAAGAATGGCTGTCATAAAGAAATCAACTAATAACAAATGCTGGAGAGGCTTTGGGGTAAAGGAATGTCACCACTGGGATTGTAGACTGGTACAACCACTATGGAAATCAGTCTGGAGACACCTCAGAAAACTGAGATTGAAAGTCCCATTCAACCAGGTATTCCCATTCTTGGCATTTTTCCAAAAGAACTGAAAACATCATAACACAGTAATGTATCTACAACCATGTTAATAGAAGCATAGTTTGTCATAGCCAAATCTTAGAAACAACCAAGATGTCCATTACCTGAGGAATGGATAAAAAAAAAAGATGTGGTAGAGCAGGCCAGATATCCCAGGGGACTAATGTGCCTGCATAGACAGGCTCTGGAACCAGGTTTCAATCACTGGTGTGCCATGCTAACCCCACCCCCATGCTGAAAAGGTGACTGCGACTGGATGTGGTAGTGAGCATCTGTAATCCCAGTGCTTGGGAGGCTGAAGACAGGAGGATCACTGTGAGTCCAATCTGTGTAGTAAGACCCTGTAGAACCTATACTAAACACATTTTTAAAAATGATGTGGTGGTGACCCAAAGCTCAGTGGATTAAAGCACCTGCAAGCAGGTTCAGGGGCTGGGGGTTCGATTCCCTGGGGCCTGCTGTGCCAGTGCTACCCCCCCCCAGGGTGCACTGAGACAGCAATTGAGACTGGGAGTGGTGGCACAGGCCTGTAATCTCAGCTCTTGGGAGGCTGTAAACAGGCGGATCACTATGATCTAGTAGTGAGACCCTGAACACCCTGTAGACCATTCTCTAAAAATACAAAAAGAAAAAAAAAAGATGTAATTTTAGCTATAAATTTCATCTACAAAAAAGACAATCTTGAGGACTTTATACTCATAAGTGCAATAAATCAGACTTACATGTGTAAATATATTATCTCCCTAGTGTGAGAACATGAAAGAATAAATTAAATCTGAAAGGAATAACAGATATAATAAAATGGAAAGGAACTGAGCACAAGGAATAAACAATAAAGATGAGGGAAAGGGAGAAGAGATAGGGAAAAAAAGTAAGGAGGAAAATCATGCAAGCATATATTCAGGATAGCTGAGATGACTGTAGTACTCATTTCCATCAGTTTTTTGCAAATAGCAGTTAATGTTCAAAATTTTCATGTTGACTAACTCTATGCTATTATCTATAGTGTCAACAACTACATCAAAGATAGCAAAGAGCAATACAGTTGAATACCTCTCATCTTGTTCTTCTAGTTGTGTACTATTTCTAGTGTTTTATCAATTAACATTCTTCAAAATAAATTTTTAAAAATTAAGTAACAAAGGAAAAGAAAAAAATTAAAGTTTATTGAAAGTAAGATTAATGTTTAATTATTTGACCAGTTTGCATAGCTTTATCTGCTAATCTGAACAACAGATTTGACTATGAAAATATGCACTATAACAATGATTGTTGAATTTTTATTCTTGGGCTGGCCAAATAGCTCAATGGATTAAAGCACCTGCAAGCAGGCTCAGGAGGCAAGGGCTTCAGGTCATGCTGGCTCCACCCCCGGGGGCACACTGAGATGGCAATTGAGACTGGGTGTGGTGATGCACACCTGTAATCCCAGCTCTTGAAGGCTGTAAACAGACAGATCACTACCAGTCTGATCTAGTAGTGAGACCCTGAACACCCTGTAGACCCTTCCCTAAAATACAGCAAAAATAAAAAATAAATAATTTTTTATCTTTCTTTTGAAATTCTGCATCATGTGCACTGTTGCTTGTTACTGTTTTTGTCTTTGTTTCTGCTATTTGGTTTTACTCTTAAAAATTAAATTAATTTTAAAAAATAGTAATTGTATCAAAAAAAACCCAAACTTTTTCTTGAATGCGGATAGAGCATCTTAGAGATTATTTTATCACTTGTGATTTACTTCGTTGTGCTGTTATTTGTTTTGTGAGCACATTTACACTATAGAGAAAGTTTTTAATCTCTGTCTTTCAGTTAAAATTACACACTTCTGAGTCCACTGTAAGATTAAAGATGAATGCACTTTACAAAGGTTTTGCTGTCATTATCAAAATGTCCTAGGGAATCAGTGGCAACAAACAAACCTTTGAAAGAAGGTAGTGTTAAGGGAAAACTCACAAAACAATAATAGAACCCAATCTCCGCAAGAGAACAATTATCAAAAGCATAACATTTTATAGGAAGTGAAAAATGTCTTGTTTTGTAGTAACCAACTCTTTATGTAAGACAATTAAAAATAATTGATACATTTATGCCTTGCTACATAATCTTATGGCATGAGTTTTAAAGAAAAGTTTGCTATTATATTTGATGTATAAACTTCGAAAATACCTCATTAAAAAAATGATGTTTAAAAATATGCTTGAACTGAAACTAGACTAGGTATAGCAAATGATCTGTATAGCGTAAGAGACATCTAAAGAAGCTAATACAAAATTATAAAACAAGTTTATCCTCTGTAAATTTATCCATGAGAAAACTTGAACTCTTTCACTTTCTAATCAGAGCCAAGTAATATGAACACTTAGACATTTTCTTAAGTGTTGTTGAAACACAGATACCCAAAATAGAGAGTTGAGGAGTTTAAATTCACCAATAATATTCTATTTTCTCATTTTCTTGTTTCTTCATGTGCTTTAGTGAACTATGAGTTTTCTCACAGAAGACCTAGACATTTCAATTTTTCATCTGAAGAAATCAAGAAAGCAATTTGGACATAGTAGCACACACCTGTAATCCCAGCACTCTGGGAGGCTAAAGCTGGAATATCAAAAGTTCTAGTCCAGCCAGGGCAAGGTCATGTTAGCATGATTTTGTCTAAACATAAAAACATAGAATAAAAGGCTGGGCATGTAAGTCAGTGTAAAAGCCCCTGGTTCAATTCTCAGGAGAGACAGAGAGGGGTGGGGAACAATACTTTGAGTTCACATTGTATATCAGAGGTCCTTTCAACAGCAAATCCTCAAGTTAAGACAGTGTAAATTAACTATGTCTATTTTGAGTAATAAAAAACCTTCACAGGGCCCTTCTTAGACCCCCTACAATAGTGTAGAAATGTAAGATTGAAAATTATATTCATTCAGGATTTTTCAGATGTTAAAAAGGATGCACATTTGCATAATTACTACAAGCAGTTGCTTTAATACTTTATTTATTTATTTATT
>NDGN011452359.1:0-36159 GCA_002564285.1 Tympanoctomys barrerae
CGCTCCCCGAGGGCGCCGGACCCCTCCCCGCCGGACCCCCGCCCCCCCGCCGCGTCAGGCGCCGGGGCCCGGGAACCCGAGGCGCGCGGTGGGGGCCGGGGAGGGGGGCGAGGGGGAGGGCCGGGTGGAGGGGAGCGAAAAGCGAAAGTTAGCGAAAAGTTGCCGGGAGGGGAGAGCAACTTTTTCCTGCTTGCTCGCTCGCTCTCGCTCTCTCTCCGAGTAGCTCGCAGTCCTGGTCAAATCATATTCCGGGCTTTTGAAATAGTGGGCGCTAGAGCACCGCCTTTGGCGTCCGCCAGCCGGGCGCAGAGGAGGGAGACCCCAAGCCGGGGAGGGGCGGAGGAGGGGGCGCGGGCCGGCGCCCACCGGCTCCCGGCGCTGGGCAGTGTGGCGCGGGCAGACGCCGCCGCCGCTGCCGCGCGCTCCAGCGAAATGGAGCCTTCGTCCCGCGCTCGGAACTGTGGTCGCCAAGTTTATTCCCAAGCGGTGGCCCGCGTGGCGGCGGGCGCTCCTCGGGGACTCAGGCTCGCGCGGGCCGGCGCCTCGGCAGCAGGGTCCCCGCCGGCCGCTCCGCTGTCGCTGCTCCCGCGGCCCTGCCCGGACCGCCCGCACTCCCTCGCCTGGCACCGCCGCGAGGCCCGGCACCGCTGCCCTGGCGACACTGCCCAGTCCCGGGTCTTACTTTCTCTTTCGCTCCGCCTCGGGCTGAGCCCCGGGCTCCTCGAGTAGCCCGCCGCCGGCCCGGAGCTCCCGTCGCCCACGTCGCGCCTCGGAGCAGCCCATTTGTCCTCCGCGTCCGGCCGACGGCTCCATCGGCCTCGAGGCCGGCTGGCCGGGGGCCGCGGGCCGCGGCGGGCAGGTGGGGACGGGCGGCCGGCGGCTCTTGAAAGCGCGGCTCCCGCAGCACGGCCGCGGCCCGGGTACAACGAAGCGGCGAGCGCAGCGCGGGGCGGACTCAGCAGCGCTGCCTCTGCGTCCCCGCCCCCGCCTGCCCGTGGATGGGGAGTCGGGGCCCGCACCGCGGAGACCCTGCGACCACCCTGGCCGGGCCAGCCGCGCCTGCTGGGCCGGCCCGGATCCGCGCAGGCAGCCTGCCCTCCCGGCGCCCAGAGCCGTGCCCTCCAGCAGAATCCGGTGGGCGCGGGGCTTAGGCGGTTTTCCGGAAAAGCTCCGCGCTTTTGGCTCAGGATCCGGCCGGGCTCGGCCACACCGCGGGCCCCGCAGCCGTAGGCCACACATCCAGCCTGCAGGGAAAAGCAGCTCCTGTCTGCTGCCTGATGCCCGAGGCACCGCCGTCCGCCGTTCCTGGTCTCAGGGAGGCACCCCTACCCAGCCCGGCTCCTCCACCGGCTGCCCTTGGCCTCGGCCTCCTGGGCCTCGGTGACCTCTGACCCCTCTTGGTGCGAACAAGGCCAGACGTTTCTCTGCAGAGGCGGAGGAGCTGCGTGCGTTCGCCCTGCGTGGCTGCCTGGCCCGTAGAGGTGGGTGTTGAGTAGGTGCTTGGATTTGTGTGTGCAGCTCGGGTCTTCCCTGAGTCGGGACACCCAGGCTGCAGGCCGAGCCCTCTCCGGGAAGGGCCTGTAACTGGAGTGGTAGAGTTAAGCCAGGACTTCGCTGTAAGCGAGAGGCAGGCAAAGAGCAGAGCATGGTGCGCCGAGCAAGGCCCTGGAAGCTTCTCAAAGCCCATGCCTGGCGGGGCCCTCAGCCCTCTGCCTGCTCCACCCCTGCCAGGTGGGGACTATTGGCTGCCTAGCCCCAGCTCTGCTAGGCCCCGCTCAGGCAGCCTTCCTGAGGCCTGGAGGCTGGAGAGCCCGGCTCATGGGAACCGGGGACACCGTGGGCTTGTCCTCGGCAGCAGTCAAGGGAGGAGGAGCCTGCCTGCCTGGTGCAGACCTAAGCTCAGGCGAGGGGGAGCCCTGGGCTCCCCTCCAGGTGTCAGAGCTGGGAGCTCATCCCTAGCCCTCCTTGAGAAGGTGGCAGGGCAGGCGCAAAAGGGCAGCAGCTAGTCCACTGAGGAGTTTCCTTCCTTCTACTGGACGGCATTTTAGACAGATGAGAAAGTGCTGGGTTCTGACTCCATCGCTGAAACCCAGGCAAGCCGCAGAGGCAGTGGGCAGCACCCTCCATCCCAAGCAATGCAACCCTGGAGAGGCTGGGGAGGGAGCCAGGTCCCAGGGACCCTGGGCTCCACGCTGCCCTTGTGTTTCAGATGGAAGGACGGGACAGGAGGATGGCCTGGCCAAGGGATGTGACTTGTGACCCAGTGTTTGGGGAGCAGCCCCAAGGGTGCATCTGGAGTTGTGATTTCGTTGGTGTTTCCTGGTGACCCTGCCCCAGGCCTGTCCAGGTGCGGCTCTGGAGGGCCTTGCCAGGGCTGGTTGGTAGCACTTCAGGGACTGTGGGGAAGGGTTGGCTGAGTGTCCCAAGGGCAGAGGCTTTGAGGACCCCCAGACTGGCTGTGGGTCAATTCCCGGGGGAACCTGAGCCTGGGGGCCAGAGCTGAGAAAGACAGTGCAGGGGCAGGGTCTGCTTACTCAAGCGGGACCAGTGCGGGCCACTGGGGCAGGGACTGCCCTGGCCTGCATTTAAAAATGAAATTTCTGACAATAGCTTATTGTGTCTGCCCCTGCTGTGAGCCAGGTGGGCAGGTGGGAGTTCTCAAAGCCCAGTCGCCCTCCTGACCTCCACTCTCACGGCACAGTTGGGGGCCTCTTTTTCAGAGCCTGAGCCCCACCAGAGCTGCCCTGGGAGGCCTGGTCCTGTGGAGGTGACAGACGCCAGGGTCGGACACCATCGGTGCCAGGCCTGGGAGGGGAGAGGGGTGCACATGCTCTTCCCAAGGTGCGGAGCTTGCTGTGTGTCCCGGAGAAGCGTGTGCAAGCAGGGAGGCCCCGCTTGCCGCTGGGTTTCTCCTGCCTGCGGAGCACAGCCGGCTCAGCTCCTGGGGAGCCTGACCCTGACTCTCCTCCTCTCCTTGGGAAGCCCCCGCCCACCCTGCAGCTCTCCCCAGAGCCCCACCAGCAGCCTTTCCTGCAGCACCAGTTAGGGCAGCGGCTTCAGGGTCCCTCCCGCAGAGCTGGAGTGTTCTGCCCGCTTCAGGCGAAAACACGGAGGCTGCGGTGGTGGGGCAGTGCAGGGCTGGCTGCCAGGCCCGGTGCCCCAGGCACTGTGCTGCGTGTCCGGAGCCCTGACTGCTGCCAGTAGCTGGTGTGTTGCTGTGTGGAGGCCGAGGAGGGGCTCTCCAGGCCGGCTGGGGGTTGGCCGCCCCTCAGGTCTCCCCCTTCGCAGCCTGGCTGCCCTGGAGGAGCAGGTGCGACGGGCCTCTGGCCCCTCCCCGCCCCGAAGCTCCGGAGACCCCGTCCGCTCTGGGCAATGCTCCAGGTGGGAGCCTGGGTCCCGATTTTTTTTTGCAGAGGTAGGGGGAGGTGGATGGGGCTCCCTCCTTGGCCCCTGGGGGAGGCAGGGCCTGGGACAGCTCCCGGCTACCTTGGGCACATTAGCTCCCTGTTTTATTCAATTAGGAAGCAATTAAGGGTCGTTGGGGGGCTGGGACTGGTAATTAAGGTGATGCATAATTAGAGTTTCAACAAAAATGATCCAGGATTAAAAATCTTTTGAATAATTTCGTTTAAAAATTTCAAATAGCGTTAAATACAATTTATCAGGCTGTGAATCAAACCCATGTATCAAATCTTGGAAGCCGAGGCTTGGGAGCCGGCGCCAGGGCACAGGGCAAAGCAGCTCTTTCCGTGCAGTCTCGCGCCCACGGGGAGAAACTTCAGAGCGGAGCCGGCGCCTCGAGCGCGGCAGCTAGGAGCTGCGGCACGATGGGGCCACAGCACAGAGAGGGGACGGCACTCTCCGCTGGGCAGTGATGCTGGGCGCCAGCTCCCCATACAAGGTTACTGCCAACTACTGCCATAGGTAGAGTAGTGCTGCTCAGCGGGGTCCCTGGAGCCCCAGGCCGGCCAGAGCATGCTTTCTCTAGTTCCGTCCAGCCCCAAGGGTCACCTTCTGCTTTCAGGGTGGAAGAAGATGATGTCCCACCCGGATCTGCCTCCCTGGGCCAAGGGTTCCCTGTAGTGGGGCTTCCGAGATCTGGGAACTGAGAGTTCGTGGGACCTGGGGCTAAACCTAAGTGTGTCGGTGGTGTGGGATCCTCCAGGGAATGCCAGGCAGAGGGCTGGGTCATTGGTGGGTTCAACTTCAGGAGAGGTGGTTGTGAGCCAGTGTGTATAGGGTGCAGCCAGGGCCACCCTGGTTCCTGGGAGGCAGGGAGGCAGGGAGCCTGTGGAGGCAGTGGCGGCAGAGTCGGGCTAGATGAGAACTGCTCTCACACAGATCCTGGGATGGGTAGAGTGTGGAGTAGCCTGCGCCTCCTTTAGGGTTCTGAGACCGCAGGAAAGCTCAGGGTTGCAGGAATGCTCAGTCAGGGAAGACCTGGGAGGCCTCTCTGGCCCCCCCGCCCCACGGAACACTGCGGACCTGAGCTAATTCCATAGTGGCTTTTAATGTCAGGGTTTCAATGTTTTCTCAAGGCTGTTGTTCAGCTTGGAGCAGGTCTGCTCTAAAAGTCGAGCAGGAGACCCACGTGCACACGTCCAGGCACAGCGATGAGCTCGGGCCTCGGCCGCCTGCACATCGGAGTCCTTATTTGCTCAGGGCTGGCCCAGAGCCTCTGAAGCCTGCTGCCTCTCCTGTCCTGCCCAAGGTGCTTCCTAGGGGCAGGCAGGGTGCAGACTCGGGGAGGTCCTGCATATACACCTCCCCTGTCTTCTAAGAGTGCAGGAGGCTCTGCCTGGCTCCAGGGCATCCCACCTGCTGTGTACCCTCAGTCTGCAGCCTCCCCCTCCCCCGAGGGTTGGGGAGATCCTCCAACCTGCAGGGCCGGCTTGGAGCAGGCTGTTGTTCCTCAAATCTGGGAGCTGGGCTTTGGCCAGGCTGCGGGGGCTTTTGGGGCCTAGAGCAGCCCCACAGCCAGGAGGGGTAGCCTCTGCCTGCTCTGCCTGCTACAGTCTGGGGTTGCAGATCCTCCAGCGTCCGGAGGTGCCTGAAGGCTGGCCCTCGGCTGGTCTCTCCCAGGACTGGGGAACAATGCCTGGAGCTGGAAGACCGGAGTGCCGGTGCCCGCTCAAGATACACGTCTAATAGTTAGCGTTTGGCACAGAAAAGGAGGAAAGTCGGACTCCGGTGAGGGCTCTGCTTATTTTATATCCACTATAACTATTTCTGTCCATGAAAATTGGCTTAATTATATCAATGGAATGTTTCTTTTTCAATTCTGTATGCAATTAGTCCATCTTGCCGGCTGCAATTTATTTTAATAAAAAAATAAACCAGTGGTGTGTTCAGCTCCTCGTCCCCTGGGGACAAATGCGATTGGTGTGTTTAATTTCATTAACTACAATGCGGCCTACTGGAAAAATGTATAAAATCAGCTTTATACAGCTTAAACACTGGCATTTGAAACAAATCATTATTGCATTAGCTGTCACACTGGTAATTCTAGAATCTAAGGAAAAAAATATATTATGGCTGTTTTTATAACCCTTTGCAAATGCACTGTTAAAATAATTTATAATCATTTTAAAACATGGCGTGGTCCTGGTGAATATTTCGTCTCCTGTAAGTATGGCCTGTGTCATCCCAGGCACACTTCATGCCCTGGGCAGGTGCTGTCCCCAGCCCGGCTGCTCCGGTCCCAAGGCCAGGATGCCATGGGGTCTGGCCGGCCAGAGACCAGTGCAGGTGGAATTGCCCTTTGGTTCTGGGTGCAGCCACGGGCACCCGGACCTCGCTGTAGGCAGGAGGGACCCCTCAGGCTGGAGCTTTGAAGTCCTTGGATCTCCCAGCCTGCAGGTCCCAGGAGGGAGGACCAAGAGGCATGCACCCTGGGCTTTACAGGTGTTGGAGCCAAGTGCCTCATGCAGCATTTCCCAGCTCAGACTGGGGGTCGGCTCTGCCCGGCAGCCTCTGGCCACCCTCAAGCCCTGCTTGGAAAAGGGACAGCAAAATCTCGACATGCCTCAGCCGGATGTGAGAAGCTTCTGTGTATAGCTAGGCATGCCACAGCCTCACACCATGTATGGGGAGTCGCGAATCAGAGCGCTTCTGGCCTGGACTCACGGAGCACGGGTATATGAGGGCGTGCCCAGCAAGTGGTGTGTGTGTGTGTGTGTGTGTGTGTGTGGCTGTGACTGATACAGTTTGCCATCCTGGCAGGGCTAATGGAAGAGGGTGTGGCGCTGGGTCCCTCGCTGGGCCGGTGACCCCTGCTTCGGAGAGGCTCTTTCTTACTTCTGAGACTGCCCTGAGGAGCCCCATGGCCTGCGAATGGCCACAGCTTTTCCTGGTGTGGATGAGACTGAGGGAGGATCTGGGGAGCTCTCAGCATTCCAAGGTGTTCTTGGCTTTGTGCAGGGTCCCCCCGGTGGTGCCAAGGGACACCTTGGGAAAGGAAAGAACTCACTGGGCAGGGGGCTGCAGCCTGGGGCCAGGGCTGCTGGCAGGAAAGCCGGCGCTGCTTAGGTGCTGCCCAGAAGCGTGCCTGACCTTCTGGCCACCTCCAGGGACTGGGCCTTCCCTGCCCCGCTTCTGGCTTAACTTGATGCCAGATCAACATGGCCCCAAGGCCCTGGCTCCAGGGATAGTACCCACTGAAGTGACCTCCATACGCTGTGGTTTGCTTTCTATTTGGTGCACTGTCGAGTTGAGAAATAAGTGGCTTTGTCTGTTTTTCCTACTTTAGAAAGAATAACAAAGCTGAGCACTTAGTGCAGACACAAGCCTGGGCCTGCAAGCGCCCTGCAGGCTGCCTCTGAGGGCTCGCAGCGCAGCGCGGGGGTGCCCATCAGGGGCCTCGCCACGCGCACGCACGGCCCAGGCTTAGCGGCGTGGTCCTCCTCCTACTGTGTGCACAGCCTGCCTTTCCCTGGTGCCCAGTCCCTGGCTCAGCTTCGCTTCACAGCCTGTCTGCTCTTACCTGTGCCAGGTGAAGGTGAGGCTGCTTCAGAGAAGGAAAGTGAGTTTAAAGGTGGTCAGAGCGTGACCACATGCCAGGGCGTGAGTCTGTATTGTGATCACAGGCAGGGAGGACTGCACAGAAGGACCCAGAAGAGGCCAGCAGGGTCTTTGAGGGTGCTTTTGCATGGAAGTCGGCTGGTTGGAGGCCAGGTCAGGGCCCTGGAAACCTACTCCCATCAGACAGGCCGGGAGGGCTATTTGTTTTTATCTCCTTGATGTGTTTGGCAAACTGCTTTGTGGATTTTCAGCCTCCTGCCCTTTGTGGGGGTTCTGAGGGGTGTGGAGGTCTGGTGGCGAGGTCAGGCAGAGGCCTCCCACAGCCTCCCCTCTGCACTAGCCAGGCACAGCGCTGGCTCCTGCTGTAAGCCGGGCCTGGAGTAAGATGGACCCATGCTCATTCAGTGCCTGCTTTATTTTGAGATCGGGCATGCAGGTGCCCAGGTGTGTGCTGCCCCTGGGTGTGCAGCTGGGGCTCCTTGTGCTCCGAGATGGCCACACCCCTGTCTCCCTCCATCCCTCAGATTCGCAGAAGCCCCTGCATCTGTCTTCAGGGCCGAGACAGCTGTGGGCATCTGCCAGGTCATTGTGATTGGAGGCCCCCAGGCTCCTGCAGCGTGGGCTCCCTGTTTTGGTGGCTGCCTTCCATAGGCCTAGTCACCTTTCCCTGTATCCCTGTATGTCCTTGTCTGTGGGCCTACTGTGTGCTAGGCTCCGAGCCATCCTCATGTAGGGCTGCAAATGCCTGCCCGCTGGAGGCCAGCTAGAGGAGGACTGGGCCTCGAGCTCTGGGGCACAGGCTGTCCCCAGTGGTCGCCTGTGCTGCTTCCTGTAGAACTTGGCAAGTTTTGGGGCAGAAGGTCCCCACTGTGGTCCCCTGAACCCGTGTCCAAACTGCTCAGCGGGCAGAAAGCCAGGACAGCCCAGCCCACCCGACCTCGGTGCTCTCGCCTACCCAGCCTGCCACGGTGCTGGTGGGTGGAGCAGATGCCAGACCCCAATCTTACTTCAGATGAAAGCATCAAGTGGAGAGAAAGGAGGGGAGGAGGGCCGGGGCTCCCAGGCCTCCCATCTTAAATTCAGGGGTTCAAATGGATCCTGTTTCCCCAGCACGTGTGGCAGGCAGCACCTCAGCATTTCAGCGGAAAGTCAGAAAGGCTGGGTCGCCCGGAGTATCTCTAGGACTCTTTCCTGTGACATGGTTTAATCCTGTATCTACAAGCAGACTCTAGCAGTCGATATTATACCAAAATATGGATTTACATAATAGACTCTGGTCGCTGCCTTGAGCTGTGTCTCTGCGGAAAGGGGCTGCATTTGCAAATGCTTAGCCATCTGAACCTGCCTGGTGGGCTGTAACTACCGCCTCAGAGAGGCCGGGTCAAGAGGCCATAAGGATCGACACAAGACTGCAAATGATGCTGGCTGGAGGAGCCCCAGTGCTGACCACAGGGCTGCTGCCTCCGTGCCCAGGCAAAGGGGCAACAGTGGGAAGGGCTCCGGAAGCACCAGGGCTGGTTCTCACCCAGGCCTCCGTGAAGTCTGGCGCAGAGTCTGTCCAAGGCCCAAGCCAGGGAAAAGCCCCACTGAGCACTCTGCCTTGAAAGTTAGACTCGGTCCAAGCGCCCTTCACCTCCAGAGGGGATGCTGGTGCAGGGTGAAGGCCGCTGGAGTGGGCCAGCCCCACGGCCGTCGCGGAGCTCCCTTGGGGACATTTCCAGGTGGGCAGGAGAGTGCCAGGCTGCCCACAGGGCCCAGGCAGCAGCGATTCAGGACGCCTCTTGACTCGGTAGAAGTGTAACACTGCGGGCGGCAGCAGCCAGCAGGAAGCACAGCCTGGCCACCTTCCCCTCTGCCACCTGCTCGTCCGAGGACACGGCTCCCTGGGAAATGTCTGGCCTTGCAAATCACTCGCAGGCTCTGATTCCTGGAATAGCCGACACATTCCTGAACTACTTGAAAACCAGAGAGTGTTTTGTTGGCCGGAGCTGACACTCCTGGGGAGAGGAATGGCCCGCACATGGACTTGCATCTGGCCAGCGCCTCGAGCTCGTCCACACGCAGCATGCAGACGTGTATGTGTGTGCCGCAGGCCTGCACATGTGTGTGCACCTGTGTGGAGTGTGGGCCTGACGTTTGAGTCAGATTTGCTGCGAGCTGTTCTGTTTATCAGCGACAGCGCGCTTCCCTGCCCACTTACGCTCTGAATAGAGCCACTCGGCTCCGTGGGGCCCCGTGCCCTCAGCTCCGCGCGGTGCTGGAGACGGTGGCCGCCAGCAGCCTGCGGCAGGCCTGGCCCGAGGCAGTGCTGCAGCCGATCACTGTGGGAGGAAGCCAGAGAAGTCCCGAGGAGGAGAGGCGGTGGCGCTCTGTGACCCCAGGGAGAAGCGAGGAGAAGGGGCTTTTTCAGCAATCTTGGGCCCTGGCGCTTGCGTTTAGAAAAATTAGGCTTCTTGAAAAATTACAGAATTACGCTGCCAGTGTCAGGTTTCGAGATAATGATGTGTGTGTGTGTGAGAAAATATTAAATTGCAATAACACGCCGTGTGAGTACCCTCTGAATAGGGCATTCAGCTCCCAGCTCTGGCGGAACGGACGCCTACGACTGACAGAATACAAATGCTGTCATAAGGCGGGGGATTTACAGCCGTCCGCAGCCCCTTGATCGTCTCTCCATCTCGGCCACCTCGCCATCCCTTTCTCTAATGAAACAGCCCGACCATGTGGCTAATTATTTATTTATCGCATTAGCAGACGGAAAAGCTATCAGAGACAGATCAATTTTTCCGTGGAAGTGATTTGACATGACTTTAAAAATAAGGGCCGTGGGGCCGTGCGGGGTGGTGTCCTCAGACCCCCACATCCTCGTCCCAGCTGCGGACAGTCCAGGGCACAGAGGCGGAGGCCTGCCCTCACCCTCAGCGGCCTCACGCCTGCACACCCCCACGCCCCTGCGTCCTGGCTCGGGGGCTTCTCCAGGAAGCGCGGAGGGGCACCGCGTTGGATGGCTTCTTCCAGAGCAAGTGAAATCGAGGCGCTACAAGCAAATCTGGATGCCAGAGGCTTGCGGCATCTTGGCAGAGCACTGGAGCTGTGGTGTCTCTGAGCACAAGCCCAACTGCTTACCTGTGGACCGTGTGTGTGTGTGTGTGCGCGTGTGTGCGCACGTGCGTGTGCACGCCACAGAGGGGGTGCAGTTTGGTGGCTGCACATTCAGCCCAGTGTCCTTAAGAACAAAAGTCCTGAGAAAGCAGTGGAAGGTAAGAGAGCTCAGAAGCGCAGAGAGGGTCCCAGGAGGGGCTCTCTGGTTTCCCGGCTGGGAATCAGAATTGCAAAGCAGAGGGCGCCTGAGTTTTAACTTTCTCTCCATCGAAGGTGTTAATCTTACCTTCCAAAGGTTAGATAAAGCTGCTGAAAGCGACTGTTTGTTATTGAATCTCATTTGCTAATTACGGCAGCCCTGGGACCTGGCTCCAGGCCCCTCTCACCGCCCCTGAGCTCCCAGGGCTGCGGACTCGTAAGGAATCGCCCTGTGCTCCCGCCTGGGTCCCCTGCTGCCCAGGGTTTTAGGTTGCCCGCATCCCGACACACTACCCTCGTTCAAAGGGAAGTGGGGCTGGTGGCCATGGTGGTGGGTGAGAAGCCTGTGCCTGTGGCCTGTGGCTAGCCCCAGGATCCCCGCGTGGGCCCACCAGAAGCATGGCTTGGGAGAAACAGGGCTCAGGCCAGCAGGAAGCAGCCCTGGGATGGCCTTCACTAGGCTGCCCTGAGGGCATGTGTGGCCTGCCCCACACGAGGAGGGACAGCCCTTCTAGGACAGTGCCTGGGGACAAGCCTCATGAGCTGCGGTGGACACAGAGGGACAGCTGGTCCCACCAGCCGGTGTTGGTCACAGTGTGGGTCATTGTAGCCAGGCCAGCTGGAGCACTTCCTCTCATGCAAAGCAAAATCAGGCACCCTCATGCCCTGGCTGATCAGTGGCCATCGGGGCCGGCAGACAGCATGGAGTGAAGCCCAACCACAGCACCTGCGGGTGGTGGTGAAGAGCACACACCCGATTTGTGGAGCTGAGCCTTGTGGCACCGGGTCCTTAGTCGACTGTGGGTCATGCCAGCAGGCTGTCCTGGGCTCTGGGCAAACTGAAGGTCCAGGGTTCAGCTCCTGTGCACCCAGGTGTACTTGGGAATGGATGGAGATGTCCATTTCTGCAGGACCTGTCCTGAGGGGACGTTTCCTTGTCCCTGTGACTGTCATGACCTGGTAAGTGCCCCTGCAGGCCTGGTGTGAGTACCCTGGGCTCCATGACCAGGCCAGAAGGTCAGTAGCCCACCTCACTCTGGACTGGGCTTTGCCTGTGGGCTCAGGTCAGGGTAGCTGCGACACCTAGAACCAGGGGTGACTGGGCTTCTCCTCCCGTTGCCAGGCTAGCCCTGTGTTGAGGCTGTGTTCACCTGTTAGCGGCCGAGACCCCAAGAAGCAGAGCTCGGGTGGCTGCTGGCCTCAGCCGGGTGCCTTTGAGCCCCCCGCCCAGCATCTGGCTCCCTGGTGTCGCCACCTTTGCTGGGTCAGGACAGAGGGTAGCAGTGGGTTCCATCTCTGCCCTCCAAGCCAGCGAGCTGGTGCGGCTGTGCCAGTGGTGTGGATGGGGGTGGGAGGGTGCTGACGGAGGGTGGTGCGTGCCGGAGGACCATGCCCCCGCCAGGCAGGACGTCCTTGCCAGTCTGATAGTCTAGAGCAGTGTGGAGGAGGTACAGAGGAGACCTCTGAGCCTCGGCGTGATGCGGAGAGACCGTGGCTGGGCCTGCTGGGATAATGACCGGAGCACTTGGATGTGGCCGTTATTACTGCTGCTGCTGTCCTTGGGTTTGGAGGTGCTATTGTTGGGAGCTATTCTGGGTCTCTGGAACTTTCTGTGGCTGAGGGCAGATTGATGTGTGAGGGAGCAGAGCCGCCAGGTGAGCAGGCTTTTCCAGAAGTACATGAGCCATGCGTGGAACACAAATGCCAGGGTGTGGGCGGCTCTGGCTGCACCCCACCTGCAGGCAGTGGGGAGCCTGCGTGGGTCCAGCTCTCGGCTGCCCCAGCCCTGCCCTGCAGAGGTTCTGTCCAGGGAATGGATGGAGCTGTCCATTTCAGAGGTCACCATCTGGGCTGGAGGCAGCATGGGCAGGGACATCTGTGGGCAGGTGCAGTGGGCAGGTGCAGCGGGCAGGTGCAGTGGGTGGTGTTGAGGCCAGGCAGTCACCTGCGTTGGGCTGAGGCTCCATCTGCCTCGGTGGGGTTTGTCATTGAGGTTCCCCAGGGACAGGCATCATGGGACTGGGACTATAGTCAGTCTCCTGTGAAGCATGTCCTACGAGTGCTGGCACACAGTGCCGGGGCACAGCGCTGGGACACAGCCCAGTGCCTTGCCTGGCGGGTGGGTGGGGCCTTTGCTCAGTTGTGCCAGGGCTGCCACTTATCACATCCATGGGCTCCCCAGCTCTGCCACTGCTACTGCTGTGCTCAGCCCTGAGACGCTCTGCTGCCACAGAGGGGACACGCAGGACAGTGGGCTCGGGACATTGAGCTGAGGCGCACGTCCACACACTCACATGCTTGTGTCAGGGACATGCGTGAATACCCGTGAACAGACACGCAAACACACACAGAGAACTCTGCTCACACAGACGCGTCTGCATGTGCCAGGCTCCGAGGCAGTCTTTGACGGCAGGAGAGTGTTTTGTCACATGAACGAGATGTCCCCGTCGCTCCAGGCTGCAGCGTATTGTGTGCACAGAGTGAGAGAAGGTGGCTGGGACAGTACGGGCTCACTGCCCGAGAAAGGGCGTCGGCACCTGGGCTGCGGTGCGGCCTTCTCTCTCCCTCTGCTCCTGACCTGCAGTCCTTTAGACGTGGGGTTCTGGGGGGCTGTCTCCCTCACTGGAGCAGCACGGGCTGGAGCCCATGGATCTGGTGTCAGACAGACCTGGGCAGGGCGCAGGGGCCGCCTTTGGCCCTTTCAAAGGGACATTCGATCTGAACCCTGAGGCCCCGTAAGAAGATTCCAGCAAACCCGAAAGTACTCCACTGCTGGAGAAAGCACTTTGCAGTGTCCGGGCTCTGGCACGAGGCCCTTTGTGGGATTATGTGCCCCCCCGGGAGGCACGGAATGCCAGGGGCAAGGGGCCGAAGCAGTATAGATCTCGTGTAGGCTGCCGATAAAACGCGCTGCTTTCTGTGGCTGCTCTGTCGCCGAAATTTGAGGTGCAGCCCCGGAATGGAGGCTGCTGTCCCAGGACATTCGAGCCAGGGGGACACTGTCCATTCTGTACTTGCCCTTGAGAATCTGATTCAAGGCTGCGTTGGCCTCCGCCTGGTCAACGAGATGCCCAGAGGGACCAGTCAGCATCTCACTTCCCTGCTGGCTGCCTCAGTGACCTGTGCAGCACACAGCTGGGCTCTGCGACAGTGCGTGCTGTGGCCAGCACGTCCAGGTGGGGCTCTGGGCTGTTTCAGAGCCGGAGGCCTGGGAGTCTGTCCCAGGGTTGCTGTGGCGTGGAGAGGAGGGCCTGGGGTGCATGCAGCGCTGGTGCAGGCTGCCACGTGGCGCTCCGGGTCTGTCCCTAGCAGCCCGGACAGTGTCCACAGAGCACACAGGCTCTCCTCCCGCCCCTTTTGTCCCAGAGTCCTTGACAGCGGCTATCTTCATGGTCTGGAGCCTCAGCCTCGGCTGACCTCCTGAAAAGTACATACACATGGAATCATGCAGATGGCATCGTGTCACAAGAAGACACACGTCCCTGAGGCTGCTGTGGTGTTTGGTGGGAGTCTGTGGAGGGTCTCAGGGCAGTGACAGGGCCCAAGCTTCGCCTGCTGCCTAACAGGGCTGGGAGGACTACAGAGGCATTGCACGCACCCTTGCCCAGTACCACCGCTGCACCTGCCTTCTCTGCCGTGGGGCGTCCACCTTCATGGTCTGCTTGTTAGCGGGTGGCATAGGCTTTGGGCTCTGACCAACCTGGAAGGAACCTGGCACCTGCCATGGGCAGCTGTGTGTCCCTGGCTACCCTCTGGCCATGGTGAGCCCAATGTCTCCACCTTCGGCTCCACCATGGGTTGGGGCCGAATCAAGGGTTCCGTGTTCCTGCACCCACGTGCCTCCTGAGACCACGTGGTCTCCTTCCATCCGCTGGCTGAGCAGGCCCCCGGGGAGCAGGCTGCAGGGGCCCTCGTTCGAGCACCTGCCTCGGGCTTGTTGATGGTGCCCTGCAGGTGTGCACAGTCTGTGTGTCCCGCGGTGCAGCGGCTGCTTGTCCGTAGCTCTGAGGCTGTCTGTGCTGTCCTAGCTCAGGCCTGGAGCTCAGCTGGTTCAGTGGGACCTCTGGGTGTGTCCACAGGCACAGCACCCAGGACCCTTGTAGAGGTATCACAGCTTGCGAGGGTGGCTGGTGATGCCAGGACCCTTCGCCCAGGGCTTGTTGGGGGGGTGGGTAACCAAGGCCTTGTGCACGTGCTTGGAGTTAAGCCAGGGTGCTTCTGGGGAGGCTCCCTTAGACTCTACCCAGCCTGCCCTATCTCTGGGCTGCCTCTTCTGACGCCAGGCCCACTACCCTCTAGCACACACTTGCTGCTGAAGGCCAAAGTCCTCCTTGCCCTGAGCCCTGTCCAGTGATGAAAGGAGGGCCCTGGCTGCACTCAGTCAAGGAGGCGCTCAGGCTGCCGTGCCCAGCTGCCTTCTGAAGTGCCTGCAGGAGGTGCAGAGAGGAGCTGTGCCGGTTATCCTGGTCTCCCGACCCCTCGCTATGCTGGGCTCTCTCTGGGGTGCCTCCTGGGCTCAGCTTTCCAAGTCACAGCAGCACCCATGGGACCGGGGCCACCACAGGGCCGTGTGTGCATGTGGTAGGTGTCCATCATCTCAGTCCTCCCGTGACCTGATGCCAGCCTCACCGAGTTCCTTCTTTGTGGTGGCCTCCATTTGGAGCTAGGGAGGGCACGTGGTTGAAGTGGCCGTGCTTCTTTTATTTGTCCCGAGGCATTCTGTAGTCAGGCGCAAGGTCTGCAGAGGTGAGCACAGGCCTGGAGACTCACACAGAGCTGAGAGCCCTCCTGAAGTTTCCGGGATGAGGCAGTTAGGTGGTGGGATTTTGCAATCTGAACGTCCTATTTACCTCCAACAAGAGCTAAGAGCAAAAAGGAAGGAAGGGAGTGAAAAGCCAGTGCACAGCGAGCTGTAGTTCTCAGGCCAGCACCAGCATGTCTGCAGGGGATGCGGTGCCGTGGTCGCTGCAGTCGTGGTACCCGTTTCCATCGCTGGAAGCTGTGGCCCTTCACAGACGGGTGGCTGTGCACGTGGGCATGGGGGTCAGCCTCACCTGTGGGCTCAGCCAGAGGGCTGGGTAGGCCGCAGCGGCGGGTGGAGCCAGCAGCTGAGACCCCTGTGGGCTCGGCTTCCTGCTTCCCTGGAGTCGGGGCTGGAACCTCTGGGAATGCGGGCAAAGCCTCCCCAGCTGCCGCTGGCCCACTGCCCTGCTTGGGCCGTGGCAGGAGGCTGCTTCCCACATTAGGGTCAGGTTAGGGTCCTTCCTTGTGTGCGGCAGGAGGCCCGACCCCAAATGAGGAAATACGTGCCTCTTGGGTTCTCGGGAGGGAGTTTCGAGGTCACAGGAGGTGATTTAAGCCAAGCCTGGTTTCTTGTCTGCAGACACTTTGGGGTGCCCCTTGTGTCCCCGTTTCCCTGGACGCTATAAGTCCAGCACTTCCAGATTGCCAGTCCAGACGTGGCCAGCAGCCCTGGCAGCCGGGGGAATCACGTTTTTCAGAAATCATTTCTCAATCGTTCACATGCTGCCGTATCGCTTTCATTCTTACTTTTTAAAAAAGCAGCCCTGAGATGCCTTTAGACACAAGTTTCTGGTTATTGACAAGTCAGTTTTCTGGGGAGGCAGCCGCGTCTCTGTTCACCACGCGGGGAACCTCCTGCTGGAGGTCGAGCAGGGGTCAGACGACACTGCGCCCGACCGCTGCTCTCTGGCCTTTGAGCTGCATTCTTTTTCCTGCTCCATTCCACCCCGATGGTGTTTCTCTCACCTTCCAAAGCCAGCCAGCAGCCTGCGGAGATTTACGAGGCCCACACTTCCAACAGCACCATCTCTTTGGTGCATTCTCTCTCTGCTCCCTCGCTCGATCTCCCCTGGCCCAGCTCTGGGTGCTGCGTGTGCACGGGCGTCTAGCTCGCGTGGGACACCTCCCTGGGGATCAGGAAGGCAGGGCTCCGGGGTCCTGGAGCCTTCAGTCTGGAGTGAGGGGCCTGAGCCTGCGGGCTCCTTCTAGAAACCAGTTCGAAACCCAAACCACTTTTCTCTTTTGTTGCGTTAAATCAATGAGTAAGGAACTTGCGTGGCGGGGTATGGCCAGAGGGCTGACCACAGAGCCCCATCAGCCCTTCCCTGGGTCTCCTTGTGTTGGCATAAGCCTAGCTGTGGACTCTGGGCTACAGGCCTGGCAGCAGGAAATGAGACTTGTTTCGAGTGTCCCTTGTCCCCTTCCTCGGTGGGCAGCCTGTCCCCAGTGAGGATGGACCTGGTAAAGCAGGTATGGAAGAACGAGAGGCCCTGGCAACAGCTGCTGCCTGCTGGCTCCCAGGTCCGTGGTGTGGGCAAGGACAGGGGCTGTCCAGCAGGCCTGGCACGGCAGGTGGTGTCCCTGTTGTTCAGCTCCTGCCCCTCCCTGCTAAGCTGGGATCCCTCTCTAGTCCAGAACCCAGGTCTGCTCCACAAGGCCCAGAGTACCCAAGAGACAGATGCAGGCTCTTCTAAGTGCTGCGAGTCTCGCCTGTCCCCGGGGGCATGAGTTTGGCCTGTTGCCTCCCTGGGGGGAGGGCCTGTGCCAACCTGGCCCCGGCCTGGAGGGGGGGTGCACGCACCAGAAGCCCTTTCCTCCCATGGGCCGCACAGTGATGCAGGGGCTGGGCATCGATTTCTGAAAAGCATGGGGACCCTGGGACCCAGGGACCACAGCTGCCTCCCCTGGGGGTGGGGTTCCCTCCCCTGCAGAGAGCAGCAGGTGAGGTGCGCAGCCTGCCCAGGGATGACAAGCCCAGCAAGGCACCGCCAGGCCATGAAATGCGTGCTGATCACTTGGCCCTTTTATACGACATTTCCTAGCATGAGCAAGAAGCGCGCTGGGCTCTGCTGCGGCACCTCGCGAGCCTATAGGAAGGGCAGGGTCTTTTTCTGGCATCTTTCCCTGAAGAACAAGAGCGTGTTTCTTGAGGTGGTGGCTGAGTGGCCAGAGGCAGACCTTGGGCTCCTGCCCTCTGCTTAAGCTGAAAGCCAGGTGTTTGGCTCAGAGGTGGGGGCTTGGTCCTCGTGGTGGCCTTTGAGTCACCAAGGGAAGGGACGACTCTCAGGGCAGTGTCTGGGGAGGTACGTGTCCCCTGCAGCCCTGTTTAGTGCCACGATGAACCTTCTGCTCCTGTCAGAGCCAGAGGTGAGGAGACCTGCTGGGAAGAGGCCTCTGCGAACAGCAAGGTCCAGGGCAGTTCAGCATAGGCGTGGCTGAGGTGCGTTTTCCTGGCCAATCCCTGGACATCTTCTGGGGGGGAGGGGCACACAGAAATCCCAGAAGGTGATAGGGAGTGCAGGTCCCTGGAGGATGTGGTTGTGTGTCACCAGGAGGGGCACACTGTGCTCAGCATCCTGGTTCTGCCAGGTGACTCTGGGACTGTGTGATGGGGCTTCGCCAACATGCACTAGGGCCACTCCCTGCCAGCCGAGAGCCTCGTCCTCTTCCTCCTCCTCCTCCTCCTCGTCCTCCTCCCCCTCCTCCCCTTCCCACCTCTCTCCCCTCTCCTCCCCTTCTCCCTTGTTCCCGTGGGCTGGTGGTGGCTCCCCAGACTCCAGGCAGCAGAGTGAGAGGAGCTGGTGCCCTCCAGCCGTGGTCATGTTTCAGTGGCTGCCCATGTGGTGGCCATGGTTGTCCTACAGAGGGCTGGCCCAGGGGTCTATGCTGTAGCCCTGCAGGGAGGGAACAGGGGTGGGTGGGCCTGCATGCGCTCATAAGGTGGCACTAAGTGCTGCCTCCGTGCGAGCCACGGTGTGCTGGGCCGAGAGCAGGGCCCTTGGCGCCCCTCCTCACCAGCCCGAGGACACAGTGCAGACACATGGCCAGGCCAGGGGACATGGCAGGGAAGCTGCTGCAGGAGTCGGCAGGTGATGCTGTGCTGGTGTGGGGCAGGTCTGGGCCAGGCGCCCCAGATGCCCCTAAGGAGGGGGCCTGCCCTGTAGAGGGGAGTGACTGACCTCAGGTGAAGGCAGATGCCCCTCCTTGTCCACCATGCAGTGCAGGCACCACCTGCCTGAGCGCGAGGACACCAAGCTCAGAGGGCACCCGGGCCGTGCTCCAGCCCAGAGATGGCGCTGTGTAGGGGTCCTGGAAACTGCACGGCTCCCGTAGGAGACCAGCAGGCCCCAGTGAAGGGTTGAAAGCAGGCACGGTGGGCCAGTGGTCAGCCACCAGGGACCTTGCAGCCAGGGTGGACGGCAGCAGCAGGTCACCTGCAAATGTTTCTTCCCCTAGGCAGGAATGAGGGAGTCCATGTAGTTGTGCCTCAGCATGAAGGACAGATGGGGAACGAGCAGGGCCTTGGGGCGGGCTTGGGGGCCCCGATGCCCTGAAGCAGGTGGTAGGTGACTCAGGGAAGGAGTTTCTGGCAAATTTCCCCGAGTGCCAACAGTGTTCTAGAAGCTCCAGGGGCGTGCGGGCTTCTGCGATCCTGCGGTCCAGCAGCTGTTTCAGGAAGTGCCAGACAGAAGTGGTGACTTTGGCTGGTGACCTCGGTCTATGGAGCGCAGTGGCTGTAACCAGTGTGGCCTGCGGCCACCAATGACCCAGAAACAAGCACCTGAACCTGGGGCCCGAGAGCTGGCCGTGGAAAGGGGAACCTCGCCAGGCCAGGCCACACGCAGCTGGTGCAGCTGACGGCGGCATGGGACCTCGTGCTCTGGTGATTTCTGGCTCCCGGGAGCACCCCCCTGTGGTGGCCAGAGTTCTCAGAGTGGGGCAATATAATTATAGGCCCTAGAGACCCTAGAGCAGTGTACCTGGGTCTCCCTGCAGAGAGGGGGCTCGCAGCCTCTGTGCTGGCCCCGGATGCCCTCTCGGACCCATCACCTGGCATGGGCACTGATTTGGTTAGAGGGCGCCCAGTGTGGGCATAAGGGTAGGTGTGATGGGAGGGCGGCCTCTCAGACTCTTGCAGGATCTGTGCCTGGGCCGAAGCAGAGTTCGGTTCCCACGTCTCTTGGGCCCCCAAAAAGTGTGGCAGGGAGGTGGCTTTCATGCCAGTGACCAAGACAGCGTGTGGCTTGTTGGTGTGGACAGGCTCACTTAGTGGGCAGGCAGGTGCCCCCTGAATCCCGGCTACGTGGCATTCCCACGGCATGGGTGGCCCTCGGTGCCAGACTGCACAGTCAGGAGGCCCCACGATGTGGTCTTGCCCTCAGAGGCTGGGTCCTCAGCCTCGACTCAGTGCCACTCCCAAAGCGAGTTGAGGCTGGGGGCTAGGTTGCAGGGGTCCCTGGGCCTTCTCACCTTGCTACCACACAGTGGCCAGGCCACCTCCGCTGCCCCTGCCACTCTCTGGGGGCTAGGGATGACTCTGGGGCCCAGACTTGCCCTTGCCCAACGCTAGCCAGGGTGCCAGGGTCGCAGACGTGTGGCTGAGCCCATGCCCTGCCTGTCTCCTGGGCCCCTTTACGGCTGGCTGCGTGAAGCAGCTCTGCCACTGGCACTGGTCAAGCTGGCCTGGCCATGCTTCTTCTGGCCAGGGCTCTTAACACAGCCACCTGGGGCTTGTAGAAAAGTAGAATAATTAAGAATCCCGAGTAATTACAGTGGTTTGTGGGGTGAAGTGAGCTCAGCCCTACCTTCTGAGCCTCAGTTTTTCCTTTACAAATGCAGGACTGGCCATGTCCCACCCACGTCTGCGGTAGAAAATCCCGAGCTAACCAAGCTCACATCAGAGCAGAGCTGGCCTGTCATCCAGGGTGAGGTGGGCTGAGATGGAGTAAGGCCAGGGCTGCTGGCTCCATGGTGACACGGGCTTCAGTGGCCCCAGGGCCCTGTCCACTGCTGGCCCTTAGGGTCCTGCCCAGCAGGTGGCCTTGGACAAAGCTGAGGCTGGGTGGAAGTGGGAGATGGGAGGAGAGCAGGCAGGGGCCCTGTGGACCAGTTTGGGGCTGGTGTGAGGGGTAGGGATGCATTTGTCACCCGGGGACATGCCTATACCCAGTACGGCTACAGTTTGCTGTGGACTTGGGGGAGTCTTGGGTGTCTCAGAGGGTCCCAGGGCAAGTGGAGGGCTCTCAACGGCCTGCCCACCTGTGGCCAGTGACTTCTGGCCTAGGACATCCTCCCTCCTGCAGGGCTCTGGGGACAGCCTTCCCACTCGCCTGGCAGGTGGCCTGGCTGTGTCCACTGGAGGTGTGGAGAGGTTCCCCAGAAGGCCCCAAGGGGAATGAGAGTGGCTTCCCACGACCTTCTCCCCGGCTGTATCTCCTAGGGCCCCCACGACGGTCCCTGCCCAGAGGGCCCCTTGCCCCACTCCCTCCCATCTGTCTTCTCCTGCCTTGATCCTCTCCTCACGGCCCACCCCAGGGGTCTCCTAGCCCACCTTTGCTCTGCGCTGTCCTGGGCACATGGGGAGTCCCACAGGTAATGAGGTCGTGGGTGGGGGCGGCCTGTGTGCAGCCCTGAGGCCGTTTTTAGAAGCCACAGCCTCAGGGAGAATGGGAGACTGGCCGGGCTTCCCCGCTCGCTGCCTCTTCCTCTTTTGCCAGTCCCTGCCCAGCCCCAGCTGCAGCACAAGGCTCCCTGCCCGGCTCTCGGCCTCAGCACCTGCTCTGCCTCCTCCTAGAAGTCCTCGTGGTTCTGGCCCAGGGCTGCTGGCCTTTGGAAGCCGCCAGAGCAGGCCACGGTGAGTGGGCCACGGGACGGGGTTTAGGTCCTGCCTCGGTTTCCCTCTGTTTGGAGGCCACGCAGTGGTACTCTGGGCTCCTTGCTCCACGGCTGTGCGGCCGTCACTGGCCCAGGAACAAGCAGCTGTGGCTGCTGCTGAGGCTGTCCCGATGCTGGCCGGCCTCAGGGCCCTGCACTCCTGGGCTCTTCCTCCTAGGAAAGTGCCTTCCGGGTGATGCGGCTGGGTGTGCCCGTGTGGTGTGGGTCAGGAGCGCGTCCGTGGTGTGGACTCTAGGACAGGGCTCGTGAGAGCCCCTGCCCGGTTTCCCACATAAACCAGCAGTTCAGAGAGTCCTTGCCGGGGTTGCCAAGGTCACGGGAAGGTTACGGCAGGGCTGAGTTTAGCTGTGGGCAGAGCTTGGGCATCCTCGGCTGTGTGTCCTCGGGCTCATCTCCTGCCTCTCCGTGTCCGCCTGGCAGTGTCCGGTCACGGTGAACCAGTCTCCCTCGGCAGCAATGAGGGCAGGGCCGGACTGGGCGTCCCGAGGCAAGTGCTGCTGGGGCTTGTGCTCAGCAGCTTCTTCTGCCTTCAGGGCTACAGGGATCCCGCCTGGCCTGGGGGTCCTGGAGGGGGCTGGGGGGAGACCCCTGCAGTACCTTGTCTGAGGCTACCGTTTCGGGGGGCGGGAAGCTCTGTGTTGGTAGAGACCTGGACTCCCAGGCTGCGGCAGGGCAGGGCCAGGAGCAGCAGAAGCCACTGGTTCACGGTGGCACGGGCTCTCAGGGAAGCCCTGGGAAATGTGGAGAACCTGCAGTACCAGCCCAGCCTCCTTCTGGTCTGCAGTGTGAGGAGCTCCCCTGAGCAGGGGCTCTCTGAGCCTGGCCTGACCCTGCCCTGGTTGGCTCTGGCCCCCTCTGCTGGAGGAGGCGCAGCTTGCACCTGCTGGGGGAGTGGGGAAGACCTCCCCTCTCCCAACCCTGCCCGCTTGCTCCACCGCATGGGTTTCTTGTGGCTGTTGCTGTGAGATGGAAGGGCCACTCTGCTGCTGCTCCCTCGGTCTGCACCTTTAGGGCAGGGTCTCCCTCATGGCTTCCCTGGGGACTCCCAGAAGTGACTCAGGGGCCTGGTCAGAAGCCTGCCTGGGCAGCACCCCACCTCTGCCTGGGCACCTCCCCAAGACCCATGCTATTGGGGAGGTGGGGCCCTCAGGAACAGGAGACATGGCTGGCTTCGTCGGGGAAAGCCGGCAAGGCCACCTGCTCGCCAGGGCCACTTCCGCTTCTGCTTCTCTAGGGATAGAGGGTACAGGCCCCTGCCCACCCAGCCACTGGCGACAGTGATCTGGGGCTCTTGGACCCCAAAGCCAACCTAGGAGGGGAAGCGGCTGCACACAGGGAGCCCATACCTGAGTTGTGCCTTCAGTAAAGTATGCCTAAGTTTCCAGGGAATTACGTACTTCTGAGTCTAATGTGACTCAGAGGCTTTTCCTCCTGGGGGCAGGGGCTTCTCTCTGAGTTGGTGCTGTCCCACCCATGGCCAGGTGGCTGTGGGTGCCTTCTCCACTAATTGCGGGGAGGTCTTAGACTGGGGTTGCCCAGCTATTCTTCAGCGTAGAGGTCCCCACATCTGATGGACATAGACCTGGGTCCACAGCCTCCTGTGTGGGACTGAGTCTCAGAACCCCCATAAAATGCAGGGGTGATTCCCCTCCAGGGCTGTTCAACAGACCCAAGATCTGTGAGGAGGTGCTTGACATCAGCAAATGGCTCAGCAGAGAAAGGGTGGGGACTGGGGTGCGTCATCCCCACAGCCCCATTCAACCTTGGGGGCTGAAGCACTGTCTGTGGGTAGCCAAAGGGGCAGAGGTCCGGGGCATCAGTGGCTGTCACCTGGCTGTTGTGGCCAGTGTTGGGCATCTTACTACCTCTACCCCCTGCATGTTTTAGGGTATGTTGAAGTACCTTGTATGTATCATAGAGAGGTGACCCCACCCTGGGCCCACCAGAGCCCTGAGCTTGCACCTGAGCACAGGGATGGCCTGGGCACAGCGATGGCCTGCGGATTGGGATGGTCTGGGCATAGGGATGGCCTGGGGGTAGGGATGGGCTAGGTGTAGGGATGGCCTGGGCACAGGGCTGGGCCAATGAGCTTATGAGGAGCTGAGGGCTACTCCCTCCTGCATCTTAGGGTCAGCTACTCAAAAGAGGAACAGCAGAGATTGTTTTAAAGAAAAAAGCCCTCCAAACCCAAGCAAGGACCACTTTCCTTCTCATCTTCCCTTAGCAGAGCAGCAGGAAACGTGAGGAGCCACGGGATAGAGATGGAGATGGGAGTGGGCCAGCGAAGGATGGCTTACCCTGGCAGCCCGTTGTCATGGCTGCACGAGGGGTTCCAGGGCTGGCAGGCCTGGAGTGCTGATCCCCTGAGCTCTGCCTGCTGTGGGGAACATGGAGCCTGTGGCTGCCCAGTGCTCCTCCGTGGCCTCCAGTGGCAGCCAGTGCTATTTGTGGCACTCGCACCTGAGTGACTCGGCGCTGTCACCCTGATGTTCTCTGGGGGAGGGAGCAGTGGACCTGCTCAGTTCCTTGGGATTCGGGCGTCTTTGTGGCAAAGTTCGGGGCACAGTCTCTTGGGGTGCAGCGTGGTTCCTGCTTGCCAAGGGCAGCTCTGTGGGCCTTGTGGGTGGGGGCTGCACCCGGGGTTATGGCACCTGGCTGCCACGTGGCCCACTGCCTCGCATCTCCAGGTGGACTGGATGGCCGTCCTTCAGCCAGCGGGTGCTGGCCGTGTATCAGGCAGGAGCCCAAACCATCACTCCGGGGGAGCCCAGCTGCGCACTGGAAAGGAGATGAGCTACGATGGGATGCAGGGAGCCAGAGGGCCCACACCAGCTGGGAGGGGCAGGAGGACTCCGGGAGTCATGGCCGGGGCATGGGGAACAGTGCCTGGCACACTTCCAGGGGGCCTGGGTCGTTATTGGTGGCAACACTGCTATTTTTTTCCTTGCTGTGTTTCTTTAGTTTGAAAACGACCACTAAAAGAGGAGCGATTCACCTGCCCCTTAGAGTTGGTACCAGGTAGA
This sequence comes from Tympanoctomys barrerae, assembly GCA_002564285.1. Classification (NCBI taxonomy): domain Eukaryota; kingdom Metazoa; phylum Chordata; class Mammalia; order Rodentia; family Octodontidae; genus Tympanoctomys; species Tympanoctomys barrerae. The sequence goes on from NDGN011452359.1 coordinate 24,042, forward strand.
ACTGCTGCCCTTGCGTTTCCCGCCTGCTTCATGGTTTTAGATTTTAACTTGGCCTAAAGATGCTGTGTGGTCAGTCACACAGGACGGAGGGACAGCAGGGACACAAGCTCAGCCTCTGTGATTCTCGGGGTGGGGACCAGAGCTGATGCCAGTCTGGGGGAGTGGAGGGTGGCAGCCAAGAAGCTGCTCCTGACCCTGGTGCAGACAAGTCCCAGCCATGAGCTCCCTCCAAGAGGGGCAAAGAGTTGAAGGGGAGGCAGGAGCTGCCGAGGGCTTGGCACACAGCTTCTGTTACTGCTGTCGTGTGCCCTGCTGTCCCCTGCTTGCTGGTCCCCCACCACTCTGCCCTCCACTGTGGTGTGAGCAGCTCTGACTGTGTGTTGCGAGTGGGGTCAGCAGTGGGCATTGGGCCTGAGGGCCATCGGGCAGGGCCCTGTCCCTGGGCCACCTGGGCAGTCTAGAGAGGCCCATGCCGCCAGCCCTGCAAGGACCGCGTGGGAGGACAGGAGAAGTGTCCCGTGGAGCCCGGCTGCAGAGACCCGGGTCCTGTTGACTGCACACTGCAGCCCTGGGCCCAAGAAGAGCAGGTGCCCGGGCTCCCACTGAGCCCTGACAGTGATGGCCGAGGAGGCCGTGATGAGTGCCCTGGGAGCACACCTACAGTGGTACCAGGACAGGTGTCTGCTGTGGTCACGAGTGCCCCCGTGGCCCCCCCCCCTCAGTGGACAGGTCCCTTGCCGGGGTACCCGACGGGCTTGGTGCTGTGGGGCTGTACATGGAATCTGAGCTCTCTCCGACCAGCCCTTCCTGCAAGGCGCTCCTGGTGCCCACGGGTGACTAGGGCTCCCATGGGGGCCCTGGGATCTGGAGCCCCACCCACCCCCTGTGCTTAGGGGGAAGTGCCCCCCATTAGCTTTCTACATCCGAGAGAAGCGTGTATATGTCATGTGTGTGCGCTGTGGGGGACTCACCGTAGGGTCCAGGGGCATGATGACACCTAGGCTCTGTGTGCCTGAGTCCCACGGGGGCTGCCCTGAATCTGAGGCTGTGCGGGGGAGGGCTAAGGCATCCCCGGGGGAGAGGTGACCAGTGGTCACAATGACAGTGTTGCTGCCCCTCCGGGAGGTGAGGATCAAGGCGGTGTGGACAGGAGGGGAGGAGCTTGCTTCAAGGTGACCCGGTCACTGTGTCACATGGGTGACATCCTGCCCCAGAGCCTTGGGGAGGGGGGTGGGGAAAGGGGGATGCAGTGGGAGGGCAGGGACACGGCCAGGTGTGTCCCTCCTCAGCTGGACACTGCATTCTGTAGCCGTGCCCGCGGCTTGGTGAGCCGGCTATGCCCAGAGGCTCAGCTTCCTCTCCTCCTCCCGCGGTCTGGGCAGATGAGCTCACACTCTTCCTTGAGAGATAGTGGCTTCCGTCCAACGCACCTCGCCTAATCAGCAGCCATCGTGGGAAAGCCCGAGCCGGGGGCCGAGAGGCAGCACATTGTCTGGGGGAGATTAAAGGCCCAGGGCTGTATTGTCTGGCCGGGGGATAAATCTTCGCGCTGTCACTCAGCCACTGAATTAAATCCCCCCTCATTTCTAAAGGGGCTTATCTGTGCTGAATGGGCGGCCACACCACAAGCTCCGGGGACGGCCCGCACCTTCAGGATGGGCTGGGGGCGCTGCGGCTTTTGGAAGGGACACCCTGAGTCTGCGGAGGTGGCAGCGGCCCCAGTGAAGGAGGACAGGCGTCTCCCAGCCGTATCCCTCCGCCTGCCCGGGGGATGGTGCCTGGGAACCCGCGGAAGTCTCTGCTCTAGGCCCGTGTGACCAGAAGCCACCAGGGAAGGGGTCTGGAGAGGGCGAGGGACCAGCAAGGGGGCAGCGTCCCCGGCAGCTGGAGGCCGAGGAGAGCCGCCACTCCGCAGGCGTGGTTGGAACTTCCGGTGCACGGCGGCGTCAGTGGCAGCCAAGCGAGGACATATCCCACTCGCTGCCAGCTTCCCGTTCCCACATGCCAGCTGGGCCCAGCGGTGGAGCCCCGGGCAGGCACGGCCACTGCTGCTGGTGCTGGCGGGGGTGCAGCCCTCCCCGGGGCACTGCCCCTTGTCCACCCCATCCTCCCACTTCTGGTGGCTTTCGATACTACCAGCCACAGATCTCTTTTCCAATCCTAGTTTACAACAGAGATAAAGGTAGAGACGGGAGGACTCTGGCCACAGCAGTGCCTTATGTCACCTTGCCCCACACTTGCAGCACCCTGTAATGGAGATAGAGACCCCAGCGCTCGGAGAGGGAGGGCTGGGAGTCCAGGCTCGAGGCCGCTGGGCCACCCTAGCCGTCGCTGCACAGGGCCAAGGAGGAGGCCGGAGGGGGTCAGGGTCAGCCTGGGCCAGCTGGCGCGAGCATTGGCCAAGACTGACGGCCGGCCGGCCGCACCCACGCACGCACGCACGCACGCTCGGAGCCCGAAAGTCAGGGGAGGCCTCCTCCGGGTGCGCACAGGCCGGCGGCGCTGCGAGTCAGCCTTGAGCCCTCAGAGCCTGCCCCTGGCCCCTGCCTGGACAGCTGCTCTCCTAACTGGACCTTGGGTATTTGGAAAGGTGTTCTGGCGAGGTTTCTCTCTTCTTGATGAAATTCAGCGTCGTTTTGTAGTCGGTGGTGGCCGTGTCATGGGGGCTCAGCCCACTCAGACTGTGACTTAGATCGTGGCCTCTACCCGGGGGCTCCCATGGTCCTCAGCTGTGAGGGAGAGCTGTCAAGAATAACCATGTGCCAAGCGCAGTGTCACTGCCTGAGACCTCTCAGAACTCACAGAGGGCCAGTCAGGAACGCCCCTCCTGCCCAGGGGCCTGTGCTTTTCGGACTCAGCAGTACTCCCATGGTGGTCACGTGGTAACGTCCAGTTTGTGTCTGGGACGTCACCTGCTCCGGTCCTCTAGGAAGCTGGAGACTCTAGGCCATCCGTGCAGAAGTGTCGGCAAGGGTTCTAGCGCCTCCCAGTCTGAGCAAGGGCGGCTCCACTGTGCCTCCCCCTGCTTGGCCTGATTGGGGCCCTGGTGTGGCAGGAAGATGGGTGACCCATCTGTTGACCCCCTCTTAATATATGTCTCCCCTTAGAGACCTTATTCCAAATTCAGTGGAATTCTTGGAGCCTGGGGGTCAGGCCCCACAAGATAGGGCTAGGGGATACAACCTGTGAAAATCCCTTGCCAGGCTGCTGTGCTGACCCAGGGCTGCCCTCACTGGGCTCAGAGTGTCCACAAACCTGAGACCCTGATGCACCGCTAAAGCAGGATTGAAATGGCTCCCGGGGACCACCAGGTCCTGGGGCAGAAGCACCCCACGTGGACAGGCCCTGCACAATCCTGAAAGCTACTGGGGCCTCTTGGGGTCCCCTGAGGCCGATGCACATGGCAGGAGGGGCAAGAACGGCACGGTTGGCACCGATACTCCTTTCTGAAAGGCCCAATGGGTTTTAAAAGCGAGGCCTCAGCCTGGGAAGCAGCCTGGAAATCAGGGCTGTGCTGGAGTGCACAATTTTTCCCATTTTTGTGGGGTTGATCCTTTTCAATAAGATTTCAAGAGAATAAAATCAACAGGCCCCAGGAAATTTGCATACGGCTACTTAACATCAATTCTGTATTTTTTTTAACAAGAAATAAACACATCCACAAACTTCCCCATCCGCTGGGCGGACCTACCCTGGGAGTTAACGGTTCAAACCTTTACAATTTTTTAAAACCCAACAGCTTTCCATAACAAAGGGCAAAATTCACAAACAAATTGCCTCCCTCCCTGAGCCTCTGCTCCTCGGCCTGGGGAAGGGCGTGTTGATAACACAGTGCCGAGGGCATGCTGAATGGCAGATTCCCACGGAGCCGGTTCCCGAGGGCTGCAGAGCGGTGTGCTCGGGACCTGAGCGCACTGGGCTCCCTCTCCAGCTAACGAGGGCATTGTGGGACCGGGAGGGGCCCCCAGAAGGGGGGACGGTGGTGCGGAGGCAGTGGCAGCTGCTGTCCTCACCGGAAGGTCGTGGAAGGTGCTGGAAGGAACAATCTCTGCGTGGCGTGTGTACAGAGCGGAGGCATGCCCCGGCTGGGGGCTGCCCTGGGGCAGGCAGTGCGAGACAGTCCTGGGGTCCCCATGCAGTCCCCAGGAGGCCTGAGAGCAGCAGGTATGGCCAGGAGAAGCGGGCTGGGCTGCAGGCCTCCTGGCGATGGGGACCAGAGTGAAGTCAGTCCTGCTGGGGCTGCTCCCCAGACTCACCCGTCCCTGCCTCCTCTTGTTCTGGGCTGGATCCTCCTCCTCTTCCAGGCAGACTTCCGTTTTCACACCCTGGCAGGCCTCAGTCCCCTCCTGTCAGCCATGCCTAGTGGGTTCGGTCTGTGGCTGCCCTCACCCAAGGGGCAAGAGCCCCGAAGGGCAGGGCTGGTCCTCCTGTTCTCCCAGCATCTGGTGCTCAGTAGGTGCTCAATAAATGCTCACCGAACACACAGTTCTGAGATGAATGCCCAGCACAGGGAGAGGGCAGGGTCCTTGCAGGTGGGAGGGGCTGGACAGAAGGTGTCAGAGGGGTTCAGGGTGCCAGGAGGGGAGGAGAGGCCGGGCACCTGGGAGCCAGCTCTGTCCAGCCATGGCCCAGTGCTCAGTGGGCCCCGAGTCTCCCCAGAGAGCTTCTGCTCCCTCCCTCTGGCCTCCAGGGAGTTTGACCTGGAGAAGGTGCTGTCCTGCATGCTAGCCTCCCTGAGCAAGAGGTCTGTTCGCCTCTCTGGGTCATCGTGGTGGCCCAAGTCCCACTAAGCCTCATCTCTGAGCATCAGCCTGGCTGTCACCGCCAGCCTGGTCACAGAGCCCCGCATCTCCACTTCCCTCTGCAGGGTCCACGATCACAGGTCAGGGTCCCCCCCACCATGGTCGCTCAGCGGCTCCTCCGGAACTTGGCCATGACCGGAGGCCCTGGGCCCTTCCTGCGGTCACTGCTCTGGGCCCCAAAGGGTTAAGGAACAAGTGCAGAGGGCTTTGTTGGCGGGCACCTCATCAGATGTTAACCTACAGCCTGTCCCCAATCCCTTCCTTATGACTGTGATTAGTATTGCGGGGATGAATAGGCCAGCAGATTCCTATGGTAACCTTCAAAATGCATTCCTTGGGCAGGCTCTGCCTCCTGCAGTAATTACATTCCTAACTTGGCCCACAAACAGCATGCTAATTAGCTGCTCTGGAGCCTGGCTCTGGTCCCTCCCTGAGAAGGGGCCAGAGGAGGCTACTTCTCTTGACAGCCTCTTCTTCCTCGGATGGGATGGGTGAGCCAGCGCGCTGGGAGATGGCCTTTTGGAGGATGTAGAGCCACGCCCTCTGTGCACCTTGGGGTCCACCTGTGCACCTCACTAGCAGGGTGGGAGTGGGGTGGGACCCAGATGGACACCTGGGTGTGGGACCCAGGACCAGCAAGGGGCTGAGCAGACACCTTGTCCCTGACTCATGCCCACCAAGGGGCGCCAGCCCTGCCCCTGGTACAGCACAGCCAGGGTCCGGAGCACAACCCCGACAGACAGCAGCCCCCAGGGACAGGAACTAGGCCTCAACTGTGCACATGCCAGGTGATATTTGCGTAGAGAACAGCTGGGGCCCTTCGGATGAGTTGGGGGACAGCCAAAGCAGACCTGTGGTATGACAGGGGCCCTCACAGGCAGGGAGGCTTTCCATGAGGAAGAGAGAGAGACTGGCTCCGGGAGCCACAGAAGCATTTCCAGCCGGGGAGGATGGTAGCCCGGCCTGGCTGCTGAAGCTCCTGCACAGAGAGCAGGAGGTGCCTGGGCCAAGGCAGGCAGGGCTCGTGGCCAGCTGAGGGGCAGGCCCATGGGCCGGGGCAGTGAGGGGGTAAGCCCAGGCTTGGGCTGGCCAGAGGGCTGAGGGAGCCACGTAAGTAGAGAAGCGGGCAACGGGTTTCTCCCCCAAACGCCAGGACTAACATTGGAGGAACCTGTGGGCATCGTGAGGGCAGCGCTGCCGATTGCTGCACTAGCCCAGATGGGCAGCACAGTGGGACCGGCTGGCCCTGGCCCAGATGGACACTGTGTGGGTGGGCAGGTGTGGTCCTGTGACAGCCTGTCCTAGGGCCAAAGAGCCGCACTCCACGGTGCCAGAGTGGGGTCATAGGTGTGTTCTGATGCTCGGACTTGGGGGACACACATGTGGCCCAGGGCTGCCATTCCCCAGGCCGTGGAGAGGTGGCCGCCAGTTGGTGCTGGACGCCCAAGAGCAGCGCTGCCTCTGTCCAGCCCCAGCCCTTCTGTGTCCCTGCTGGTACTGGGCACCGGTCGGGTGGGTTGCAGACGGCTTTGCCTGCGTCCAGGCCGCAGGGTCTGTGGTTCTTCCGCTGGGAGGGCTGAGCCCCGAGGAACCTGGACCCGTGATTCCCACCCAGGTGGCTTAGCGTGTGGGGCTTAGGGACGGATTACCCGGCTCAGGATCTGGAAGCCAGCAGTTCCTTGGTGTCAGTCTGCACAGCTAATTCTAATGTAAATAGAGCAATCCCTTAAGTATATATCATTTAATGCTCGACAGGGAGCCCGCAGATCTCCCCAACAGCAGCCTCTTCTAACACACCTGCTGGTTAAGTTCCCCGGTCTCAGCCCATTTCCCGGTGGCTGTGTTTGTGGTGAGTCCTGTAAGGATCACTGTAATTATGGAAGGCGTCCCAGGGTGGATTCTCATCCCCTATTGTCCTCCCTGCTGGGCTAACGCCTTGGAACCACCTCCCCTTGTCAGGGAGACACATGATCCCTGAGAACTCTTCTGGCCAAGCCCGGGGAACCTTCCCCAGCCGCCTGCCCGGGGCCCAGGTCTTGGCTCCTCAGCCCAGGCCTTGGCCTTGCTCGGCCTGCTGTCTGCCAAGACTCCCCTCAGGTGGCCGTTGCATGTCCAGTCTGGAGCTGGGCGAGGACAGTGCGGCTCCTGCCTGGCAGGGGGACTGGAGTTTCAGGCAGCAGCAGCCATAGGTGGCAGGGAGCCTTGCTCGGGGACAGACTGCCACACACATTCCTTGTTGCAGATGACCGTGTGTGCTGGGGGCTCTTCTGTCCTGAGCCTCACAGACTCGCAGCACACTGAGCTTGAACTCTCACGGGAGGAGGAGCGTACACATGGCCAGGCACTACCAGTCTTACTTTTTGTCATACAATAACTGCTTCAAGAAGTGCTTTTGTGGGCCGGGGAGTTGGCTCAGTGGAATAAGCACTTTGCTGGCAAGTTCAAAGGCCTGAGTTCAATCCCCAGTTCCACCANAAAAAAAAAAAAAAAAAAAAAAAGAAGGATAAGAGGTGCTTTTGCATCATACAAGTCCTTCCCCATCCTCAGAAGAAATTCTTCTCCAATTCTTTTCCTTTTTTCTTTTTTTGTTCCCCTGTCCCCACCCCAACTCTTTCTTGTTGGTACTGAGGATCGAATCGAAGCGAAGGTTTTTAAACTGAGCTACCTCCGCAGACCTGAGTCCTTTTTCTTTTTAATTTTTGTGCTGGGAGCTCACTAAATTGCCCAGGCTGGGCTGAGCGCGTGACGTTCCTTCTGAAGCCTCCCGGGATGCTGATGATGCGTGTGAGTCTAGTTCCTTCTTGAAGTTCTGCACGTTTGCTTTTCGTAGGTCCTCTAATCCTTGTGCAGCGAAGCTGCGCACCTGGTGTAAATTAGGGGTCCACTTTATGCGTTCGGTGTGAAGCAGGGATCTGCCTGTGAATTTGTGTGCTGGCATGAGGTAGGGATCTAACTTTATCTCATGAGCCCTATAGGCAGCCACCATCCCAGCCTGGTGGACCAGGAAGCGATGTTTGTCTTTTTTATCTGAATGTCACCTGCCGTGTCACCTCGGGCATGGTCAGAGCTGCACACCTGTGAGTGTCTGTCTCTGGGTTCCCTGTGTCCTCCCACTGACAGTTGGTCCAGGCCTGGCTAGTGCTTCGGCACAGGACGCCAGCATCAGAATGATGCCACGTGCCAGAACCAGGCCGGTCAATGGCTGGCTGCGCCGTGCCGAGTACTGATGTTTACCTGGGGTGGGGGGACAAGTGGAGGACACCAGCGTCTGGGCTCTGCGAGACCACGTGCCTGAGGCTTGTACTCCAAGCAGTACGTGAGCCCGTGCTCGTGCTCTCTGCCCTAGAAGCCGTGGCTCCTCCAGGCAGCGCCTGGTCGCCTGAGGTCGGCGGAGGCGCAAGAGCCAGCCCTCTGCTTAGACCCCAGCCCGAGGGAGAGAGCGAGCTCTTGGTGTCCTGGAACCAATCTGCCTACGAAAATGTCGGAAATGTTGAAGCATTAATCACAAAATACAATGTTTAAACATCCTACATTTGTTATAATAGGAGACATCAAGACAAACCCCACTCAGAATGTCCCCCTGGCTTTGACACACTAATGCCACCGCTCGCACCGCCGCTGAGGCCACCCTGAAGCTCTTGGCCACAAGTGTCTTCAGTTGTGCTGTCGCGGTGGCCTCGATGTCCAAAAATCACTTAAATGTTTCCCCTTCATGGCCATTTTGACTTAGAAGAGCCTGGAGGAGCCGCAGTCCCAGGTCTGGTGAATAAGAGAACACTATGTTTTTATTTGACAGAAATTGCCGCAAGCGTTTGATCAAGAGGTTATCAGCAAATACAGTGAATGTTTAAGTAAAAAAAAAAAAAAATCACACTAAGAGGCATATTGCCGCCCCACCCTCACGCCCCTTGGAGAATTTTCCTTGCTTGCAACATACTTAAGGCATAATTCTTGGCAAGATGTCTGAGTGTGATTTTTTTTTTTTAAAGACGCGAGCATTCTCCAGCTTTGGATGCTCCTTGTAGGTGTGCACGTGCGATGCCTTGGGCATCGGGGTGCTGCCGTGTGCCTGGGGTGCAGGGCTGTGTGTGCTGCCCGAGTCACGCTTTTCACTTCATGCGACTGGATGAGTACTTCAGGCTCTAACTGTATTTATTTCTAGTATCATTATTGTCCTGCCAGCCCAAGGCGGTGCCCTCATGGGAGGCCAGCGCGTGCACACAGCCCCTGGTTGCGGCCAAGACTTCCCTAAACAGATGCTAAATGAGTCCTCTCTGCGGAGCCCCCAGAAGTCAACTGTCTTTTAATAATTGTCTAATACTTAGCGCTCCCGGGGGCCCTGCTGAAGCATCACAAGCCATCAGACCAGGGGCTGCGGCCAAGAATTAATCGAGCAGCTCTCAGGGAATGATGGCTTCACAATTGGGCAGGAAATGGTGGTCGGAGGGGAGCGGGGACAGTGTTGGGAACGGGGGGGGGGGGGGGGGAGTTCGGAATTACGGCCCAGTCGGTGTGTCTGAGCACAGATGACCTGCTGGACCTGGGGCAGCCTGCTCTTCCACCTCCTTGCTGTTGGCTAGAAGTGTCAAATTTGTGTGGTGACACTGCATGGAACCTCGCCTGCAAAATTCCACCCCTAACTTACGGTGGGGACATGCCCCACACAGGGCTGCTGCCTGGAGGTCGCAGGCCGGGGCTTCAGAGCACCTGCTCCTTCGGCAACCAGGGCAGGGCCATGGGGACCCTTGTACCTGGCATCTACAGTGACGGGGACACTTGGGGAACAAGTGAGGCAGGCTGCCCTCAGGAGGCCCCGGTGTCCCTGATGCCGGGCTGTGAGGACAGTTGCCCTGTCTTGAGGTCCCCAGCGGCCCTGGATAGGCCCAAAGCCAGGTTGCAGTAGGGCCTGGTCACTGGGGCATGGGCGGAGGCGGCAGGAGGGGGCTTGGGGACACACTCCTGTCTTTGGAGGAGGTCTGCGCACCCCAGCCACCTCTGCCTCCTGGATTCTATCTGCCATATCTGTGCCCCCAAGGTGGACATGAGAATATTTTAGTGACAAAAGATGGGTCAGGTGTGTGTCTTTTCTCCAAAATCCATGAGTTAACTCTCTGATGGGTGGTTCATTTCTGCAGAGTATAAAGATCAGCTTGGGGTGCCGTCCTTCACGAGCAGTGGGTCTGGGTGTGGGATTCCTGTGGCTTTAGATAGTCGGGGCACAGACACAGGGCACCAGAGGTGGGCGAAGGGGTCCCGGACATGGCCTGCAGACGGGACCTGGGCCAGTTGTGGGCTCCATCAAGGCTTGGGGAAGACAGCAGGACACCAAAGACTGAACAGGTCTCGGTGAGGCGGCAGGAGGCTGTGGAGGACAGCATGTGTGTGTGAGCTGACAGCCTGGGGGTGCAGGCCTGGGCGGCTGATGTGTGGGTCGGGGCCCCCGCCTGGCAGCCCACCCACGCCCCATCTCCACTCCAGCCTGGAGCCTCGGCGGCCCCTGGACCCTGTGTCCTGCCCTGCGACGTCCTCCAGGAAGGGCAGAAGGAAAGCAAGCCCTTGTGGGTGGGGGAGGATCCACACGAGGCTCTATGTTGCTGAGCTGGAGGGGGCACGGGACAGGCATCTTCCTCCTCAGAGGGTGAGATCTCGCAGGCAGGAGCCCACACGGAGGTGGGATTCTTGTGGGGATTCTGTGGGCAGGAGGGAGAGAGGAGGAGGGGGTAGAGGAGGGGAGGGGGCAGGGGCGGGGCGGCGGGCACCATGGGCTCGGGCGGGCTGCAGCACCCTCGGGCAGGGGCTCGGCCGCTTTCAGGTGCCGGCTTTTGTCTGTGCCCCAGCTCGCCTGTCAGCCCCGCCGTCAGAGGCCTAATCTGTTCTCTCCGCGCGCTGAAAAGGCCCAGCATCCCATCAGGCGACACAGGGCCGCCTATTCTCCTTCCCCACGGAACCCAATCACTGGACAGCGTCGCTATAATTCACTCCCAGCCCGCCCTTTGAAAAGGTGGGCCGCCTCGGAGCTGCTCCCCGGCCAGATAAATCACGTCTTCGAAATTAACTTCCATTGAGAGGGAGGGCAGGAAGGAAGGCTGATGGCCCGGCGCAGGCGGCACGGGTGACGGGCGTTGATAAATGTCAGCGCAGATAATTTGGGGCTGCGATTAAGATCTTATCTAGGTGGGAAGTTAGTAGAAAAGACTCAGATCAACTCCTGCCCCGTCTGCGTTCGCCAGCAGAAGTTCCTTTTCCCCCTTTATGTTTGGGGTGAATTTTAGCAGGAGAAAGCCAGGATGTCTCTGCTGAAGGAGCGTTGCGTAGAGGGACTAGATGGCAGGTGGGGGGCGGCTGCGCCCTCTCTTCCCTGGTGACAGCCGCAGAGGAGCTGCGTCGCACTCCTTTGTCTCCAAGTTCCCGCTTGTAAGAACTGTTCAAGCCCGCGTGGGTGAGACGGGCCACCCACGCCCCAGGGCCCGGCCTCCTGGCCTCTGCGCGTCGCTGCTCTGGTCACCAGTGCGGCTCTGCTGCCGTGGCGGTGTCCCTGCCTTTGAGTGGCACTGCTTGCCCCTCCTGTGTGGTAGGCAGCCGGCGCAGGCAGCAGCGGCTCGTAAACACAGGCCGCGTGCTCCTGAGGTGCGGCCGCCACCTCTTTTATAGGCCTAGATCTGGGTTTATTTTTGCTACTGGCAGCTTTGGCAGCCTGCAGCCGAGGCAGACTTGCTCCTGGATGGTGCTTCTGAGGGGCCTGCTCCCGAGAGCCGGCGGCGGCGCGCCCCACACCGGGCTCTCGCAGGCAGGCCTTCCTGGGCTCCTTGCAGCTAGGCATATGCTTTCTGGACTGGGCTTGTCAGCCAAAAGAGGAGCCACGCTTTCACTGGCCATTTCACCTGAGACCTGCGGCTCCCCTAATGGGAACTGCTCCCACACAGACCCTTCTGGGTCCTGGTCCCTGGTGCCCTCGTGTGGAGTGGAGTCAGGAGTGGGACTTTCGTGGTGAGCCAGGCTGTGAGGACTGACTGGGTCACACGTGCAAACGCTCTAGGACACACGACGTGGGTTGGGACATCTTCAAGGTCCAGTGTGCCAGCTCTAGTTGGTCTGCTGCAAGGGAGTGACACGCGTGCGAGTGGACATGCTGCCCCTGCAGCCCAGGTCCTCCAGAGCAGAGCGCCAGTGCCTGCGGAGGAGGCAGCGGAAGCTGGTGCGGTGGCAGCCGAGGCAGGGGCCTGGGGCAGGGAGGGGCTGCTGGAGGGAGGGGCCTGGGGCAGGGAGGGACTGCTGGGGGAGGGGCTGCTGGAGGGAGGAGCTGCTGGGGGAGGGGC
>NDGN011452363.1:0-13663 GCA_002564285.1 Tympanoctomys barrerae
TAAATAAATAAATAAATAAATGTAAAAAAAGATTTTTTGTATGTAAAAATCTAACACATAATGGTCAATATGAACTAGAAATGCATACTTTTTATTTAGCCGAAATATCTAAAATTAAGTACTATACCCTGAAAGATCACTGTTGGGTGCTAATCTCAGGTCTAGTTTCTGAGGAAAGAGGGAAGGAGTCACCCAATGGGACTGGAATGCCCCAAGTAAATTAGAAGCCACAAGTAGTAAAATTTGACACACATCCACCTTCTTAGGCAGCTTGTGAGAGGAAATGACGTTGGTCTGTTTGGGCCCACCTTAAGAAATAGGTGCTCCAGTAGCCTCTCAGAGGAAAGAGCATGGGCTAATTCCACCAGTGTGGGCAAAGGAACTCACATTCTTGGCATCTTCACCTGGAAGCTCATTTAATTTTCATGTCAGCCCTACAACTTGGAGGGCCATTGATGATCTCATAGGGGGAGCCCCAAGAGCTAAGAACATCCTGCCAAGCAACAAGGAGTCTCACTGTGCTGGTCTCAGGGTATAGAAGAGTTTATTCACCCTCCTTATGTGTTGTAGGTGCCTCAGAATTTTTGTGGTGTTATTCATTTAACAAATGAATGACAGAAGTTTGGAAAGGTTAAGCGACTTGCCCTGGTTGAGAGTGCTTAAGAAATAAAATAAGCCATAGTCCCAACTCTATCTGCCCCAAAGCCATGTATAGTCTTAATTGTTTCTTGGATCTCAAGAATGTAATTCATTAGGTTGACTTCATTTTTTAAAAAAATGTGTTTAGTACAGGTTTATAGGGTCTCACTACATAGACTGGACTCATAGTGATTCTCCTGTTCTCAGCCTCCCAAGCCCTGGGATTACAGGCACAATTCACCACATCCAGTTTCAGTCATCATCTCAGCACACCACAGGGGTGGGGCTAGCATGGCACTCTGGGATCAAATCCTGGTCCCTGCACCTGCCTAAACAGGTGCTTAGTCTGCTGAGCTATCTGGCCAGCCCTATTAGTTTGATTTCTTAAAAAAAAATGACCAATCCCTTGCATATACAGCATCAATTTTGGTAATGGAAGCACCTGATAGCTCTTTCCTTGCTACAATCTTATTCTTTGCTTCTCTATTCTAATCATTTTAATTATTCTATTTTCATGCTTGTAATACTCCTATGAACTAAGTGTTGTCATTATTCCCACTTCACACACAAGAAAGTTGAAGCCCAGAGAGATTCTGTAAGTTGACAAAGATCACACAGCTAATGAGGGACAGAGCCTGGTATCCTAGTTCTAGAACTCTTCTTTGTTCTTAATTACTATAACTAACTGATTAAAGTACAATTACTTGGATAGGTAAGAAACTTTCCCTGGATACACATAGTCCAGAAATGACAGATTGGATTTGAACCTAGGTCAAATGCCAGGATTGAACCACATGCCTCTCTCACAGGTAAAGCAGAAGAAAGCAGAGAACTTGTTCTGTGACACCTTCACAGAGGCACAGAGTGATTCTAATGCTGCCAAAAGCCCCAATGGGGATTTTATTTAAACAATGATCTGCACCGCGAAGTTGTCTGATATTGCCTCCCACTTACTTCTTTCCAATGTGGAAACCATGTTGCTCTGTGCACCTCCCCCGGCCTGTAATGCTTCACTAAAGAAGCCAAACCTTTCTGGAGGGATTTGGGTGTTCAGAAAGATCTTTTCTTAAATGCCACTATTACAGAGACTTGTAAAGATGACTCAGAAAGAGAGAGGGAGAGAAGTTATAATGGAAAATTAATTATCTTATCAGAGATGAGACCCATGGTGAAGGCTCAGCTTTAGACTGATGAAGGCTTCCTCCAGGACTCTTGGGCAGACACTGGCCAGATACTCAAAGGGAAATAAAAATCAAAGCTTCTATTTCCTTCCATTCCCTGCAAATAATATTCCTGAATGTGTCACAAAGCCAGGAGAGGGTGATGTGTGCACATCAGATGTGTTTATGTGGGTGCTGTATGGTTGCTTAATGTGTGTGTGTGTGTGTGTGTGTGTGTGTGTGTGTAGTGTGGTGGTTGTGTTTCTGTGAGTTCATATGTGAGGCTGAGTGTTGATGAGGGTCTAAGTATTTGATGATGCCTGTGTGTGCTCATTGTGAGACATGTGTCATGTATGAGCATGTGTTTGGTGTACTCTCTATTGTACATCCTGTGGGGACTTGTGGGTCTCTGGAGGTAAATTTAGAGGATATCTTTAAGGAGATGGACTCCAGGTGTTCAGCTATGGATACACTAGGGTGAGGGAAGAAGTTACAGGGCATTTCTTTTGATGCTGCTAATGATGTAGGGACAGAAAAGACAGTGTAGATTAAACCACACATACAGCCTTTAAAATTTTCATCTTGACTTAGGGGAACATTGGTTACTATTAATAATAATGGCAGCTTATAAATTCACAATGATATTGTAGAGCTCGCTCCCATGACAGAGCAACTATTGTATGATTTATATATACATTGTCTGTCCCTCTCATCTCAGCTTTGTGCTGCCATCATGTCTTTCTCATAGAGGAGGCATCTGGGGCTCAGAAAGGTAAAGACGCTTGCCTGAGGTAGCACAATTTGGAGAAGTGGAGCCAGGAAGGAAATGCTTGTCTGTCTCCCATTTCTTCCACTCCAGATTGCACTATCTCACCTGTGCTGGCCTCCGTTCCTCCTGCTAGGATCCTGCCCAGGCCCATAGTGGGAAGCAGAGGGTTCAGGATGCCTAAGGACAGAACCAAGGTCTAGGCTCAGTTTGCCCTGTGGTTGTGGGGCCTTCAACTCCTCTCTCTGGAGAAGTAAGGATTCCCCATTAGGATAAGGAGACTTGGGGTTCCCTGCTTGGTAGTTCTTGATGTGACAACACGGGCCCCAGGACAGAGTTCTGAGGAGTGTGGAACTAGAGGCTGCCCCTGTGTGGGGGCAGAAGAGGAAGTTCAAGTCAGGTCCACCAGCCTCGGACTCCTTTCCTTTCCACCCAAGTGTGACAGATTAGCCTGCGTATCCCTCAGCCTCCATTCCACATCCATCTCTCCCATCTCCCATTGCCTTCCCATACTGCAGAGATGAAGCTGAATGCTCTCCCCTAGCTTCCTTTGCAGCTAGAGTTCTGGAGGTGAATCAGGTTCTATTAGTGAGTTAGACCTGGATAGGTTTAGGTGATGAAAATGAAGTCTAGGTGTCTCTGTGCTACTAGCAGGAGCAATCATGAAGGTAAGGATGAGGTGCTCTGCAGTAGCATCTCAGAGTTTGGTGACCACCACTACGGGTGTTGAGAGGCAGTTGTGATGGGGACATAATGGCTCTGTGGTCCTAGCCTGAAGATCTCCCAATCCTATAATGGCAGTAAGTTCTGGAATTCCTCATCTTTGGGAGGAGGGGAAACAACCTGTTTGCTACTTTCTGATCCATGGTTAGATGGCCAGGAAGTGTTCTGGGAGTTATTCCTGAGGCCCACCCACACTACTTTTTCACTACCTCTTTTCCTTAGCACCTTCTTAAGTTTCTAATCCTTTACATTGAACCCACTTTTTTTTTTCCTGAAAAAGACCTGGGGTAATTTCTTATGCATGGAATCCTAACCAATTATCACAGAACTTTCCTCCTTAGTCTTCAAAACCAAGCCTGTGTCCACTCTAGGATCACTTCCTGTAGCCACCATGCTGACTTGAATACCTCTCCTCCGTGATTTCGCAGTTACCCTACTCAGACCTTTCTCTGTGGTACTATGATTAACTGTTTATTTCTCATTGCCCCCACCAGGTGCCAGGGCTGGGTCTTCACAGCTATGCATCAGCAGAGAGTCTGGCCCCTGGTAGGTACTGAACTCTCAAGCTATTTAGTAGACAGAATAGAGAAAAATGTCAAAACTTGTCAGTTGAATAGGATTTAGATGAAACTGTAAGATTCATGGACTTAGGAAAAAGCAATTTAAGCTCCCCCTTTGGCAAAAAAGCAGCTTGGTTGGTAAGAGGCACTATTATTCCAAGTGCACTCACAGGAAGGGGGAACAACTCTGGGATCAGGAATTCATTTCATACCAAATACCCAGGACCTCTGGGTGCATCTGTGCTGCTGCTGATGGCAGGGTGCTGCTGTGAAACTCCAGAGCTGGTGGCTTAGGAGAGATGTCTTGGCAAGAGGAAGAAGCCCTCTCTTTGAGGCTGACAGTCTGAAGTTCCTGTCCTGACTGCCTTCTTCCTGGTTGTATGAGCTCAAGCCAGTGACACTGAGCTCTGTTTCCTCATCTGGAATTTGGGTGAGTGATGAGTGTTCCATAGGACTGTGATGAGGTTGAAGCAGAGGTAGAAGATGGATATGCCTAGCATTTTACAGGGATTCCATATGTGGTGACTTGAAGTTTAACATTTTCATGAACTTCCAGATCTTCCCTACAGTGGCCATACCACCTTACATGAGGTTTTCAGTTTCTCTATGTCTTCCATGTAGGTTTCTTGAGGTGTATTGGGAGACTTTTCTTGGTTTGGCAAACTCCTTTTTTACCCTTCAACATCCACCTCTCATGTCACATGTGCAGGGAGTCTTTCTAGAAGATTCCTTACATCCCAAGACAGAGTTAATCTCTACTGCTTATGTCTCTTGCATTATTTTGCTTTTGCATCTATTCTGTAACTTTGGGTGGCTACATACATCTGTGGGATTATAGAGGAGAGCAGGAGTCATTTTGGAATTTAAACTGAATTAGCATGGAGAAACATGCAGGGAGCAGTTGGAGCTGAGGGACTTGCTTCTCCATGCCTGCGGGCAACTTGTCCACTCTAAGCACCTGTTTCTAGTCTCTGCAGCCCCACCTCGATCTTCAAACAACATGGTGGGGCAGTTGGATCTGGGACAGTGGGTATGGAGCCCTCTCCCCATTTGGGCCTGGGGAGGCCTCTGGTACGCACACAGACACACTATGCATGAAAAGTGACTCAGGAAACTTGAAGGTGACCAAGACAGCGACAAAATACCACCAAAGTCCTGAGTGATCTATGCCCTGTGTCACTGCCTTCCCAGGGTGACAGATGAAGTGAGAAGACAGAAGACTTGTGCCTGAGACAAGAACCAGGCAGGGCTTGAGCTTGGGTCAGGTTTGAGCTGCTGCTCTCCAGCCACTTGGCTTTATAGAAGTGATTTCGTTTCTCTAGGCTCTGTGTCCTTACCTGTTGGGGGGCCTAGAAATCCTCTTCACTGCAAGGTGGTGGATAAATGTAAAGGGCTCACAGCAGGGTCCATCATGGAGGAAGCCCACAAGAAATGCCAATAGCTATGCCATGGGAACAGACAGAGGAGTAAAGAGAGTGTGGTATAGATATAACATGGAGTACTATTCAGCCATAAAGAAGAAGGGAAGCATGTCATCTGCAGAAAGATGGGGCTGGAGATGATCATGTTAATCCAAATAAGACAGACTCACGAGTGTGAATATTGGGGGAGAGAGAGAGAGAGAGAGAGAGAGAGAGAGAGAGAGAGAGAATATACAGAAGGAAGAACACTAGGGAAGAGGGAGGGGCAAAGGGGAGGGGTGGGACAGGGGGAAAGGATAAGCAAGGAGGGGGGAAACATGACCAGACAAAGATGTGCCAAAATGAACCATTGTTCTTTTTTTTTTTTTTTCCCAGAACCGAATATTGAGCTCAGACCCTTGTGCTTGCCTGGGAAGCCCTTTTTCTACTGAGCCATCTCCCCGGCCCTAGTGAGCCATCTCCTTGGCCCAAACCATTGTTCACTATAACCACTATGCACTGATCCTATTACCTAAGTTTTTTGAATGCTGGTTTTATTTGACCTTCCTGTTTTTTCTGCTGTGTTCTTCCTGAATCCTTCTTAACAGGCTGATTTGGGGGCTGGCTGTTTCAAGTATGTCCTTCTCCCGGTTCTTTGACTTTTTCCCACCCCAGTGTCCGCATTGGAGATCACAGGACCTTGACAACGGGCAGGAGGGACAGGCACACAAAGCCGGCAGCACCCTCCTGTGCTCAGTTGTGAATTCCTGTGAATCAGGTGCTTAGAGAGGCCAAGTGTCCATCCACTGTCACACAATAAGAAAGCATCAGTGTACAACTCAGGCTTGAGCAAATGTGGTGGAGCCCAAGGTCCCTCACCCCTGTGGTGCTGTCCCTCTCCCCCAAGGGGACAACTGGGAGTGCAAGGGTCACTGCGCCCAAGAGAGAGATGAGCTTTGTGTTGAGGTTCCTAGTATTAAGGAAGAGGCTGTTCCTGACTCTCTTGTGCATGCAAGTGTGTGTGCATGTATGTGTATGTGCATGGGGAAGTGCCTTTATGTGCGTGTGTGCATGCGTGTGAGTGTGTGTATGTGTATATGTGCATATGAAAGACATTGTGTGAGAAGAAAAGCAGAGACATCAACTGTTTGTTCCTGAGACTGATGACACTGGGGTGAAGGCCATTGTGCACACAGTGCTGGTTTAAGTGGGATCATCCACAAGTGCTTCTATCTCACTGTCCTTGCTTCTTTTTGTGGAAAATAACAGCCCAGAGAACCTTGACTTCCCTTTCCTTCTAGTCCTGCTGGCTTCCAGCCAGGGGAGCCCACTCGAAGTCTTTGTCTGTCCTGAGGGTATTGACAAGAGCTTATGGAAGCAAGACTTGGGAGTTGGGGATGAGGAGGACCAAGAGCAACTGCTGTGGGTATTTGGCCTTGGGGATGAAGAAGCAGGTCATTCCCAGACTTCTGATGCCCAGTGACAATGCAGACCACACTACATGGTTCACTCATGATGAGTAACTCTACAGCTCAACTTACCACCTGGTGCAGCAGAGGTACTGGGAGATGGGTGACCCACCAGCTTCTGAAGGCTGAGCCTACCTCTGTGAAGCAGGCAAAAAGCTGCCGCCAACCAAGAGAAAAAGCTCATTTTCTTCCCAACTCAAAGACCCCTGTGTGTAGAAGGGTCCTGCAGCCATGCAGGTTGCAGCCTTCCAAGCTGCTGCTGGCTGGGCCCAGGGCACAGGTGGTGGGCGAGTCCCCACCCGACCCGCACAAAGGCACATCGAAGCCCATATTTTGAGGGGGATTTTATTCTGTGTTGCCGCCAGGCTGCGGGGCTGTGTGCCTGCCAAGGCTGGATGCCTGGCGCTGCTCAGTGTGTACCAGTCGCCTGGCATCTGTGGCAAATGTACACAGAAACACCCCAGCACACATGGGCACCAGTGCAGGGCAGTGCACGTGCCCATTGTCTCCCGGGTCTCTCTCTCTCTGCCATCATCAGGAGCCTCCCCAGCTTCCTGATGGCTCTGCGCCTGTCTGTCCCTCTGCCCCTGGACTTTCAGTCTCTTTTCTTGTTTCCCTTATGACCAAGCCTCTGACTCTGTCTCTAGTTCTACCTGTCCCTCTGCGTGTCCCCTGTCTGACACACTCTTGCTTGTCCCTGAGCCTTTCTTATTCTTCCCTATTTTCTCTCACCACTCCCTGGATCTATGACTTTGCCTCTTTCTGTTCCCAATTCTCTCTTTCACTCCATGTCTTTCCATTTGTCTCTGTATCTCTCTGGTTGTTTGACTCCTTTGACTGTCACTCTCTCACTCTTTTTCCCTCTCTCTGTCTTTCTCTAACTCATCCTGCCTCTCCTTTCCCCTCCCTCCGTCTCCTTTTCTCTGTGACATTCTCCTGGAAATGCATCAAACAAACACTGAAGTGGCCGGATTTCAAGTGACAAACAGCACTACACCCAGAATCCACCCCCACCCCCACCGGCTGCTCCCTCCTCCACAGCTCGGAGAGAAGCTATTGTGTGGGGCGGGAGTTGAGTGGAAGGGCCTGGGGCTCTGCGCTCTGACTGCTCTGAGCTACTTACTTCCCCATTGGCTCTGAGCAGCCTGTGCTCAGCGAGGGCTGAGTGACAGGGGGAGGCTCTAGCCATAAAAGGGGGGACGAAGCTCCAGGACTGCCATTCGAAGGGACTTTGGAGTGCTCACAGCTGCTTCTGTGGCCCCTCCCTGAGCTGGAGTCAGGGCTGACTGCTGGACCGGCCACCTGCTACCACGCTAAGACCTGTTCTGCCAGAAGCCATCCAGGGACAAAGCAGTGTGTAGGTAAGGTCTGCAAGGGCCCTGGGTTCTTGTTCTTAGGGTTTATTTGTACACCCTTAGTTCACTGTACACAGAGGTGGTGGGACCTGGGCTGAGGGCTTCAGGACTGAGTCTGATGACTATCTGGCCAAGGTAGTTCACTTACGAGGTGAGTTTACAAAACCCTGACCAGGAGCGATGACTGCCTTCGGGGATCTCCCACTCTGTGTGGTCCTGGTTTGCACAGGTGCAGCTGCCCCCCAAAAGACCACCTAGCATTTCACTCCAGGTTCTTCTCTCACGGAGAGTTCCCATGCCAATTTCCAAGGTGCAGGGAGAATGGGATGCTCCGGCTGGGAGATGTGAGAGATTTTGCTAATCAGGGTGATTTTAAAGGTCAGTGATCTTCTTTGGACTCAGAACAGAGTCTGGGAACATTAATGAGGTTCTGGACTCTGGCATTTATCATATTATCATGTACATCAGTGTACAACCAAGTTCAGCCTTTTCACACTTTTTGGGTCGCATTTAATTGCTGACCAGGTGCTGATTTGAGTGGCTTCCTTTGATGTCATTTTACACAGAATGAAGTTTGGGATTGTTTTATTGGAAGGAGAGGAAAATGAAGGACAGAATCCAGGACAGCAAGCCTGAACAGAATTTTTATTGTCAATTTTACTTGGAAAGGACTTGTTGCTTTCATTTGAATTACGGCCAGAGGTGGCTAAGTTAGGCAGGGAGGAAACTCAGGTTGGGAAAGATTTTGCTGGCTGGTAAAGATATCCATGTTCAAAGAAAGTATGGTAGGAACCCAAAGTTTTACCCCAGCAAAAAGCTGGTTAGCTTCAGGGGGAAAGCCTGCTGACAACACCTGGGTTGAATAGTCAGTCCCATGACCTCTTACTTTTCCCTGGGTATCTTTTTCCGAGAATCTTTCAAGCTTTACAAACATTCTTTAATTAAGCCTTCTAGCTTCCCAGGGGGAAACAAGCTCTTTAGGTTATTGGATCTGATTTCAATTCCCCTCCCACAGACTGCAAGTCCTCATTATCCTCTTTCTTCCAAGGGTTGTCTTTCTAATTTGACAGGCATCGCCATCCAGATCCACGGCATGATGCGTGTAAATCGCTCCACTGTGTCAGCCCTCTCTGCTCCTCCTCACGGCCCCACCCCCACCCCTCCGCTGCGCACCTTCCTGCCCTCTTAGCCTCACCTTCACGCCCCACGCCTGTCCCACCCTACCTTGCCTTTGTTCTATTTTTGCAGGTCATTTATCTCCAGGCTTTGAGATCTGCGTGGGGGGAGCTCTTCAGCAGCCCCAGCCAGTGAGTTCTGCTGCAGGGGGAGGTCTGCGTTTGCTGACTAGAGCTCCAGCCCACTGTTTTGCCCCAGGGGAGCCTGGTGGATGGTGGTGGGCTGTGAACCCCTGTCTCCACCGGCAGCTGGAAGTGAGATGCTGCACTGATTCTTGAGCTGGGTGGTGGGACCCCAGCACGTCTGAACGAATGGAGCAAGAGCAGGCAGAGGAATCAGTGGCTCTGGACTGACTGAGGAATTTCCAATCAGTTTAAAACACAGACAAGGTGTTTGGTGAGATAACTCCAGCACTTTGGTGAGGTCAGGAATTTTCCATAGGTCATCTAACTGTGTCCTACAAATACATGGGGCAGTGCTGGGTTCAAACCCCATATCCTGCCCCTCATTTGCTGTGTGACTTCGGAACAGTAGCCGCCCCTCTCTGTAGCCTATCTCCCTCATCTCTATCAAGAGGTTAATTATTAGTAATACTTACTCTAGGGTGTGGTAAGGCTTCAGGGCATACGGCTATATGTGTGGCATTTAGTAGAAGTGTGGCATTTGCTATGGTGACCATCCAAATTGACACCATTTCACAATGGCAGGTCTGGCCCCTCCCCATCCTTTGTGAGCTCCTTAATTTTTCCATTCCATCCTGCTGTAGGCTCTGCCCAGAAAATTCGATGGGACAGCTAATATTTCACTTGTGGGTGGCACTCCTCTGCCCTCCCAACCCAACAGAGGGCTTCGCTTCCTTATCCTTTGCCTTGGGGTCATGACGCCTCATTGTGCGGATTCTGACTATGAACCTTCGTGAGTCCCATACCCACTACCCACCTCTTTGGGGTGTTCGTGTACAATTATATTCCTTAGATCCCTTCCATCTTAGAAGGATCAGTATTTGCTGTTTGGATTTCAGTTGGTGTCTGAGAAAGTGCATTTGGCTGCTGATTTCTTCCACATTTTCACTCTTCTTGTCCAATTTCAGTGGGGCTGACAAAGTGATAGAAAAAAATGGCAGTGAGTCAGAGCTGGCCACTGTGGCAGGCAGTAGCCATCTGCTAAGACGCCCAGGTGAACCCAGCAGCAGCCCCTGCAGATGGATCCATGTCCCAAGTCCTTTGCAGCCTGGACTCCTCAGTCTCTTCCAGTCCCCAGATGGATGCTTTCAGCTGGAAGGTTGAGCTGCAGGTCCGTGAGGCATAAAGGTGCACCAGGCTCCACCCTGCATCCACCCAGTTTCCCCCATGTACCAGTGGTAGCTCATGAATTAGGGACATCTTCACTGGGATAAATGTATAGCAGACAGCCCAGTCCTAGCCCTTTGTCCCCACGGTGGCTTGAACTGTTAACATCTATCTTATTCCTGGGCAATTCCATTTTAACTTAACAAGGTTTAATTGAGCAGTTGCTATGTGTCTGGGTCTCTTTTCTCCTTTCTTCCAGCTTCCTCTGCCTTCGCTCTCTCATATGTCTACTTCCTTCCTCCGTGTTCTTCTATCCCCCAAACCTCTCCCTCTCTTCCCCACTCACCTTCTCCCATCTCCGAGTCTCACCTTCCCTTTCGTTTCCACCTATTCTGTCATCTCCCCCTGCCTTTCTAGGTGTCTTCATCTCTATCTGTGCAAGCCCTAACAGTGTCACCCCCCAATCACCCTCCTTCACTTTATCCCCATCCCTTAATTTCACCAAATGATGAGAAACAAGTGGGAATTCTGGACCAGTACTACTGGTGAAATACATCCTTTAAGAAGGCAGCAGAGGATTTCCTTCCAACCAGTGACTTCAAGGTTGTCTTTCTCAGGGCTGGGGAGATAGCTCAGTGGAATAAGTGCTTGCCTTCAAGCACAAGGACGTGAGTTCAATCCCTGGTACCACACATACACACACACACACACAAAAAAAAGGAAAGTTGTCTTTCTCTCCAGTCTCTGGATAGCCAACATTTCTGACCCTTGGTTGGGGTGTAATCCTGTGTCCTAGGTCCTGTGCATTGATGTCTGCTTGCCGTCTGCTCAGAACCTGAGCCTTTCCCCAAACTGGTCACTCATCTTCTAGCAAAGGCATGGCTTGTTTTCTGGGTCTTCCTTCACTGACCCTTGGAGGTCACCAAGATGAACACCAAGGTGTTCTGGGAGTAAAAGTACCAGAAATACTTTCATCTTAGGAGTGTGGGAGCAGTAACTCGAAGGACGCTTTCTGTCCTGTTTCACCTCAGGATGAGGGTGGAGTGTAGTCAGCAGACTCACTTTGAACCTTGGTTCTCTTCTTTCCTCATTTCTCAGCTTTGGTTGAATCCAGACCCTCTGTTTTCCCATCTACAAAGTGGGTTAATACCACCTAGACTTCTGGGCTCTCTTGTGGGTGACAAGGAAATGATAGTGGTAAATGTATAGCAGAGAGCCCAGCCCTACTCAACAGGGGATGTTGCGATCTCTACAAATTCTACCCCACCACTCATGTGTGTCGAGCCCCGAAGGTCCATGTTGCGGGTCTACATTGCCCCCAAGCATCTGAGCCTGTAGCAATAGTCCATCGGAGTCCATCTGCAGGCCCAGGGCCTGGCCCAGGGCAGGGGTATCATTCTAGAGGGCTACTGGGGTCCCGAAACAGTGGCATCTCTGGGGCAGTGACTGCCAGTGCGGGAGGCTGAGCTCTGTCTCCTCCTCCATCCTGACTCATGATGTGACCTTAAGCAAGTGACTTCATTTCTGCCTTTTTCCATTTCCTCTTCTATCAAATAGGGATAATCATATGCAATAAAGTGCATGGAAAGATAATTGCGACGTTAAATCAAGCCATTACTATTCAATCCTGGCTTTTTTAATAAAAATGCTTGAGGCTCCTTGGAGCCCTCAGCTGACTACAGTGTAGAAATATCACTGAGAAGATAAGAAAGTAGGAGGACTTGTCCCTTTTAAGGAGCTCTGGCTAGGGCAGCAGGGGTGTCCTGTGTGCTGTCCCTTTCAAGGATGCTGTCTCAAGTGGTCCATATGAGAATCCACGTGGATGTGGACATCCCCATTTATAGGTAGGAAGACTGAGGCTGTGGAAGAGATGGCACTGGGGTCCTTCTGACCCCCAGAGCCTGTGTTTTTTCCCTCCTAAGTAAAAGGAAAGTCCAGGTGAGCTTCTCTAGGACCTCTAGGTAGTGGCCTGGAGAGCAGTGGGTGACCTTCTCCCAGGCCACTTAGCCTGACTGCCTGGTCAGGGATGCCCACAACAGCAGTGCCTGGGAGTGGCTATGATTCGATCAAAAGTTCAAGTGCCTGGAGGCCCAAGAAAATCAGCTGAAAAACCAATGGAGTCATAAAACAGTCATAAAATTCACGAAGATAGAGACAGCACACTTAGTGAAGGCCAGAGAATAAATGTTTTTGGCTTTTGGAGCTGCTCAGACATTGTTTCAAAATGATGATGCTTTCCCTTTCTCTTATTCTCTGTCTCATTCTCATCTCAGTCTCTGTCTGCCTGCTGCCTGTCTGTCTGTCTGTCTGTTTTTGCTGGGACTGGGGATTGAGGAGAATGCAGCCCACTGNTTTCACGAATGTCCCATGCAGAGGACTTCCTTTGCAAGGCCCCAGGCCCACTGAGTCGGACACATGCCCCTCCTTTCACTGAAGACCATACAAGTTCCATACTGGGGTCATTCACCCAATGTTACCCTCACCCTTGCCAAATGGGCTGCTTTTTCCCCAGGCAAAGCTGCTTTCCCCTCAGTTTATCCCAGCCATGATCCACCATTGTCAGGGCCACAGGGGCGCCTGACTTCTAAGTTCCCTTAGGAGATAAGATCCTGCCTGCCAAGACCCATCTGAGAAGGAAATAGGGTCATGAGCCTCAAGGGCAATGTGACTCTGGGAGGGTCCACTTTTAACAGAGGATGCTGGTAGAAAGCTGAATCTCCCATCTAGATGCCAGGCTAACCTGGACAAGCGATGTCTTCCCTTCTCCTAGCCTCAACCTTGCCCTCTGTGTAAATGGGTACCAAAGCTACCACTCAGCGTTGCTGTGAGGTTAGAGCTCATGTGCATGAGGAGGTAATGCACAGCCTGGCACCTCATAGAGGCTGAGAGTTATGGCTGTTTGGGGATAGGTGTGATTGTGGGTGAGGGTGCCCAGCCCAGTCTGGCATACCCCGCCAGCGCAGTCAGTCCATGCACCAGTCATGTTTTGGTCCAGCAGTTAACCAGACTCCTGATCTCCCTTTGCCCTACTCTTCCTGTCCCAATGGCATGGGCTCCACCTAGACTGCAGTCTGCATGTTCTACCCATTAAAGCACCCATCATGTGAAAGATGCATGCTCGGTGCT
>NDGN011452366.1:0-17160 GCA_002564285.1 Tympanoctomys barrerae
AGAGTAACTAAGACAGGTGCCCACATTCACTAGATCTTGCTTAGTCACTTTCTTTTTTCTTTTTTTTTTTGCTGAACCAGGGATTGAGCTGAGGCCTTTGTGCTTGCCAGGCAAGCGCTTATAAGTAAATAACTTTTTGATGGAAAGCTAAAAGTAGAAAAACAAGATCCAGAAGTAGCCATCTCATAGTCCCACTAGGACAAAAGGACTCTCTTCTCTTAGATGCCATGTTGCAGCCGTGGCCAGACATGTGGCCATCTGGTTTCTAACCCTTCCTGGAAATTGCTTTCTGAGCTCTGGCTCTGCGTTCATGCAGCCCTCTGGCAGGGAGCCGCCTCTCCAGCCCCCTGGCCACGTATCATCTTAGCCAGGCCTGCCCAGACCCCCTCATTTAGCTGTGACCCCCAGTGCCTCCAGAACTCCACCCTCACACCCAGCCCTCCCCCAACCGCCGCCTCCCCCAGCCGCCTGTGTTCCTGGGGCAGATACAGCTCATGTGCTCCCCACCGCGTGTGCCACTGCTCTTGGCTTTCTTCCTCTCTGACCAGACCAGAGGCACCGGAGACATCTGGTGGCCTGTGCTGCGCCGCCAGCCCTGGCAAGGGCAGGCTCTGGGAGGACTCAAGGGCGGCCTGCAAGCCCGCCTAGAGACCCAGTCAAGGGACCCCTGGCCCGTGGGTCCGGGTTGCCAGGGCGAGCACAAAGCTGTGGGCCCCGACCCCAGCTCTGCTTGTCCTGCTGCGACCCAGCAGCTGAGCACCCCTGTGTGTTGCTCCCTCGTCCGCTGAGGCAGCAGGATTAAGCAAGATCAGGTGCAGAGAGGAAGAGCTCCTGTGGCACTAGGAGTGCTCGGTGGTGCCTGCTCCGACTCCTCTTCTCCAGGCATGTTTAACTCTTATTTGGAACCAACTTCAAGCTTAAAGAAACTGCAAGAATCACAGGCCGGAACTGTCTTCAGCAAGACTGGCGCCTGCTACTTCCCTGCACCCCACGTCCCTGTGAGTGGCCTCTGCTGCCCCGTGCCCCCACCCAGCAACGGTTTCCTGGGTCAGTGGAGCATAGTTACAGGCACGGCGACACCTCTTCCTCTCAAATCCTTCCGTGTGCGCTCCCTGAGAAGAATGTTCTTTTGCCAACCGCTGTAAAGGCAGCTACCGAATTCAGGGGCTTTATAATGATATGAGACTCATACCAGCTCGCATGTTCTCAGGGTTACTAGAGGCGCAGACACCATTCTTCGTGGCTTCTCCACCCGCCTCTGATGCCTCAGGCCTGGGCCTGGAGTGAAAGCTGGTGCCCTCCGCTCTCCTCCCCCGCCTGCCCTGTCTTTCCTGACCCCGGCCGTTTGCAGAGCGCAGGCCAGGTGTCGAGCAGAGCGCCCTCCCTCCGGGCTGGCCAGGTCTCTTGGTGAAGCTGCAAGGTCCACCAGGGCAGGTACAGACCTGCGGGTGGGTGTCCTCCTGGAGGACAAGGCCGTCTTCCAGGAGAGGGCAGTGTCTTAGCCGCCAGGCCCCACAGCTGTCCTGCCTCAAAGTAGTGAAGGGCTGGCAGGCGCGACAAGCTCAGTCCCTGTAGTGCTGTGATGCTAGCAGGAGAGGCTGCTGTGTAGAACAAGCTCAGCAGGGCCCTGAGCCGCACGCAAGAGGGGCTGAACAGGGCGGGGGCCACGGTGAGTTTCCAGAAAACGCATCGTGAGACCGTAATTCTGCCTTAGTGACGTGCTCTAGGTGCAGCCTGCGCATTGCGGGAGACAGCTACGAGCACTTGTGTGGGCGAGCCCTCTTCAGATTCAGAGGCCGTGGTCAGGTCCCCTCCGAGAGCCGCGAACGCTGCCCACTTCCCTGCCACACAGGAAGTGCTGCTTTAATGACTCCCGTGCAGACTCCGGCCGAAGCGGGTCAGGAGCCCAGCAGCTCTGACGGATCTCAGGCGAGTCTTTCCAGCAACCAGGGCTCCTGCAGCGGGCCCTCCCCTCCCTCGGTGGTGGGGAGGGCGAGGCAGAGACAAGCCGCAGCCTGCTTTGGGTCAGCTCGCCTCTCCAGGGGCTCACCCTTCCAGGCCTCCACGTGTGTGAGAAAGTGCGAAGGACTCTGTTCCTAATGGTGGCGTGGGGTGCACTTTGGTTCTCGGGGGAGCAGTGCCAGAATGAAGTGTGGCTGTTCAGTGGCACTGGAAAGCGTGCAGGGCGGGCTCTTGGAGCTGGGGCTTGTGGCCCTGCTCTGGCAATCCAGGCTCACAACCTTCTCTGCGCCGTGGGGGAGCCAGGTTTCTCTCCTCTTCCAAGAGCGCTGTGCAGGGGTGCACTGCGGCTGTGAAGAGCTTTGATGGTGTCTCCTAAGCCGGCCCCAGCGTGGAGGTGCATGAGTGCTCTGCAGGCCAGGGCAGAGCTTCAGGCGGAGCTGAGCTTTACAGTGGGAGGAGTCCCTGCACTGGTGCACAGCATGTGGCGCCCCGCTGGCCGCCACCGCTCCCGGCTGGGCAGGTGCGACTGCACGGCCTGGGGTCTTCTCCATGGGGTCTCTCCCCGTGTGCACCACCCACTGTGTGCCCAGAAGCCTCTGACTCCAGAGAGCAGCCAGGCTGGCTGTTTTCTGGTCGATTCGCCGTGGTGGTCTGGACAGGATTCTAGGCCCTGCAGTCCCACAGCCCTGCCACGTCCACAGGGCGATGAGCCAGGAACTCCGCAGGTGTCAGCCACCACTGTCTTGGGAGATTCGCCACAAGCTGGAGGACAGAGGCCCTGGGAGTGTCCTGGAGGTGTCCTCCGCATCATGAAGAGGCGCTGGGCTCAGGCAGAGGCAGAGCCGGAAGCGGCCAGCAGCCACCAGGTGGGGCCCAGAAATGCATGCTGGGCCTTTGGGATCCACTGACGATTTTGCACCTAACGGCCACCTGTGGTGTTAGGAGCCCGCACTGGCCTCCTGCAGGGCCCAGGTCCTTACTCTGTGCTCTGGGCTCTTTCACAAAGCCCGTGAGCCCCAGAGGTGCCACCCAGCAAGATTCACTGAGGTCTGAAAAGAAAGTCAGGTCTCCTGCTCCAAACAGGAAGCTCTTTCCTCTTTCCCTGCCCCCCTCCACCTGCATCTCATCCCCACTCCCCACATGCCAGGGGCTGCTCGGTGACGAGTGGAAGTACCACCACAGCTCTGTGGGCTGGGTATCATGATGGGACCAGAAGTGCCCCCAACAGCTCCTGTGTTGAAGATTTGACCCCGAAAGCAGCAGCGCTCTGAGCTGGGGCCTTTGAGAGCTGACCTGGCTGGGAGGTCTTTGACCTCAGCAGTGGGTTAGCCCATTTATTGACTGATTCATCTTACAGAGCTCATGGGAGCTGCTGGAAAATTTGGGAGCTGAGGCCCAGTAAGAGGAAGCAGGTTGCCAAGCCCATGCCCTTGAAGGGTATATTTTTGTCTCCTGCCTTCTCCCATCCCTCCTTCCTGGCCTCCCAGAAGTAAACCACTGTGTTCCACTACGTGGCTTCCACTGGGATGAGCTGCCGCCTTCAGCTGCACAGGCCAGAGCCCAGCGGCTTGGACTGCCCGCCTGAACCCTTGAGCCAAAGTAACTCTTTCCCTCTTGAGTCAATCTTGGGTATTTTGTCCCCGTGATGGAAAGAAAGCTGGCTAAAGCGACGGTGTGCACATGGGAGCCCCACATTTCAAAGGAACAGACCCACATTTCAAATGAGCAGACTCGTTTCCCCAGGGCCTCAGAGCACTTCTGCCCTTAGACTCAAACCCTTAAAAATAAAAATGAAGAAAAAGTATCAATTCAAACCCTTAACAAGTGAGTCGGATATGGTGTGAGCTTGCACTTGAAAGCACTGTTATGCTAAGCACCAGCTGCAAAAGCAGGCTGGTCATGGCAAAGAACTGGCATGTGTAGAGATGCAGGTGGGAGCCCCGCGGGGACCCAAGCTTGGCCTCTGAGCTCCGTGGGAATTTCCTGTCTTTGCTACATGCAGATTCCTGATATTAATCATATGTGGCTAATACATGATGTATCTGGTGTCTGTCATATACAAACGTAAATATAGCTCTCATGCTAGGGATTGAACCCAGGGCCTTGGCAGCTCTTGTTACTCTGAGATGGGGCTGCACTATGTGGCTGGGCTGCCAGGCCAGGGCCTCACTTGTCCTCTTGCCCAGCCTCCCAGAGCGCTGGTATTAAATGTGTGCACCCCAGGCCCAGGCAAGCAGCACTTTTAGTCCATGAGGATGAAGACATGTGTTCCAGGGTGACCAAGCAGAGCTGGAGGGCCGACAGCATATGAGGTAGGGAAAAACAAGTGTGGGCCCAGGTTCAGAGGGGATGAGGCGCGGTGGCTGAGGCATGCCCCTGTGCCGCCTCTCCCTGAGGAAGGGGCTACAGGATCACCTCAGCTCTGGCTCAGGTCTAAGAAGCGTCTCCCAGCATGCACGAGGAATGACCCTCTGCAGCCAGCCACCCTGGCCCTGGCCTTCCTGCCGAGCAGGGTGTGGCCATTCTCTGCAGAGGTGAAGCCCAGGTAACAGGCTCTGGGGAGAAGGAGCAGAGCCACACCAGCACCTGGTTTCCAGGAGAAGAGATCAGGGTCCCCGTTACTGCCCAGTGCCTTACTCGGTTCAGACCATGGCCCGTGGATGTTTGCCTTAAGATCCGCTCAGTTAGAAACACAGCTGACTACCCAGGCAGGGTGAGGAAAAGTCACCCAGCGCGTGCTCCTAGGTCAAGAAAGTGCATCTCACCAGCGAAGGCACACAGTGACCGGACCCTGGGGAGGAGGACAGGGCATCGGAAGGCAGGGCCCCCGGGACGTGACCATGACCCCTAGGGTCACCCAGGGTGCTCAACAGGGGCAAGTCCCTCTGCCCACATGCCCAGTGAGGGCATCCCCAGGACTGTCCAGGAAGCCCTGAGCCTTCCTGCCTCACAGAGCCGCAGGCCAGTGCCAGTGAAAGGGATGTCCAGGCCCCAGGCTGCTGAGCAGCGTGAGCCCTCTGCCTGGTCTCCTCGCTTCATGCCCCGAGCAGTAGGAGAAGCGGCTACAGCTCCATCAGGTCTCCTGTGGCAGAGAGCCCACACCAAGGCAGTTGTGGCTCTGCGCAGTGCGCACACACACACACACACACACACACACACGGTTTTGGTAAACTCAGCTACAGGACACATGGAGGGAAAGCTGTCGCACGCCGAGAACGTCTCCAGCCTGCCGGGGCCCCTACTCGTTCCCTCCTGCACTCTTCTCCCTGTCTAGCTCGGGCAGGCTGGGGCTCTAACAGAGGCGGCACACGGAGAGCAGGCGGCCCTCGCTCTACGCACCCCTGCAGCCCGCTGGCCTGGGGCCCCCTTCCCCAGCCGCCGCGCCAGTCCTGCTATCTGCTGGGTCAGCACCACCAAGGCGCTGTCCTGCCCTCCTCCACGTGGCCCGGCACACGTGTCAGACCCCAAGAGCTCTCTGCAGCCACCAGGACCAGGCCACGGTTCCCTCTTCCCAGGCTCCGCCGCCAGCCGCAGCGCCTGCAGGCTGTGCCGGGAGCCCATGCCTGCCTGAGTGGCAGAGTGGAGTGAAAATGGATGCGGGGTTTTAATGGAATTGGGGACCCACAGAGCACATCGGGGGTGCAGCCGCAGCCTCCAAATTGCTTCTGGAGGATAAATTTTATACAGTTCACATTCTCGGGCCCAATCTACCCCTTTCCTTCCCCTACCTTTCTTCCCTGTCTGTGAATGCTGTGGAAACCTTGTGGATCTTATTTAATAATAAAGAAAAAAACATTTCTTTGTTGAAATAAAAGAAGACAAGATGCCAGAGCTTCAGCGCTGACCCAAATACGGGAAGTGGTGAGCTGGCCAGAGAGGGCGGCCCCTCCCTCCAGGCGCCACAGCCTGGCGGGGGGTGGGGGGCAGGGGGTGGGAGGCGGCGCTCGGCCTTCCCCTGGCTCCTCTGCCCCTCGGGAAGGTTGGGGCCGGAGCCGAGACTCACAGAGGCAGCCGCCACCAGGTGTCCGAGCAGCAGCACCCTGGGGAGGCCAGAGCTGACCTGGAGGCCCCTCTGCTGGGGAGCAGCGGGGCAGAGGTGGCCAGGGCTGCCTGCACCCCTGACATGAACACATGGAGAGTCTTGTCACATTAAGAGCAAAGCACAGGGAAGGTGCCAACGCAGGGTCAAACCCTACATGTCTTGTTAATCAAGTTCCACGCACCAGGGCGCCTGCAGGGGCACCGCTGTGCTGTGTCTAGTACAGAAACGTGACCCGGAAATCCAGGCACAGCTTCAGAGCGCCTGACCCAGAGGCCGAAGGCACGGCCAGGGCAGGGCGCTGTGGAGTCCGGCAGTCTCCGGGGCTTTCTCTGCTCACAGGGAGGCAAGCCAGCAAGAGCAGATCGCAGCCCGCACGGCCCCATGTTGAAGAAGAGGGAAAAGAGAGGTCTTTCCTGGCAACAAGGGATGCGCTTAGGCCCACCCACAGCTCTGGTGCCAGGCTCAGGGCCACCGCTTGTCCATGCCGTTGGTGCTGAGCTGGTAAGAGAAGGTCCCAGGCTGGCACCTGAGGAATTTAGATCTGCTGGGGACCCGTGGATGCTGCTCAGATCTTGGAATGAAGGAAGGTAGTAAAAGGAAAGGACCAGAATCCTGTGGAGCAGCAGTCAGCAAGCTGTGGCCTGCAGGCCGTAGCTGGCCCATGGCCTGGGTTTATGAATAAAGTTTTATTGGGACACAGCCAAACCCACAGTGTGTCCGCTGTCTATGGCTGCTTCTCACTGCAGGGCAGAGCGCAGGACCGCAGCAGTGAGATGCCCACTGCCTGGCCCTCTGCAGATCAGGCGTCCACCCCAGCTGCCGCTGCCTGAGGAAGGAGCCAGGCTCGGAGGGCAGGCGGCTGCAGGCTTCCCTGGAGACAGGCAAGTGGAGGAGAGGCAGTGGGCAGGCGACCCCGCAGCTCTCGGGGAAGGGGCTTGGGCTGTAGGACTGTTGTGCGTGGGAGGAGAGGGGAAGGGCGGAGAAGTGACAGCCGCGTGCGCATGCGCGCAAGATGAAAGGAGGAATCCAGAGGGCCCGCCTGCGCCTGCACGGGGAGCGGTGTGGGCTGAGAATCAAAGCTGCCAACAAGAAGTGGAGCACAGCTCCAGGGAGAGTGGCTTCTCGGCTGGGTGTATGTTGACTTTCATTTTGTTTGTGTGTGTGAACATGAAACAAAGTTTCCTCCTGCGTGGAGAGGGGCTGGGACACCAGCAGAATCGCCAACTTTGTCTGCTCAGCTTCTTCCAGCTGATCATGTTTGCAGCAAGTGGGTCAGGGTCAGAAGAGAAAGAAGATTCCCTCCGTGCTGGCAAACCAAGCCTGATACATGTTAGCTGGCTATTAGCTGTCAGCACTAACCTGCATCCTCCGCCTCAGTAGCTCCTGTTGGGGTCCCTGGATAGCCATCTCCCTCGCACCTCGTGCCGCACCAGCGAGGCTGTGGGGTGGGAAGCGTGTGGTATCCGTACCTGTGTGCCGCCTCCTTGACCTGGGCAGACATCACTAATCAATCCCACTCAACTCTCCAGGGGCGCAAGTGGAGCTCTGAGCTCTTGGCACCCAACGCCTTCCTAGGCATCTGGGCAAAGGCCATTGCTGCTCAGAAATGCTGAGGGTCAGAGGCTAGAGGGTTGTGGGAGGTGTGTGGATTTCTCCTTGGCGTTAACGGTGCCCTTCAGAGCTTCATTTGGGAGATCAAACTCGCAAATCCACTATTAGCCCCATTAAGCCTCAGGACTCTAGGGCCTTGGGAGGTTTATTTATGTCTAATGCCAGATAGGAATGTCATTGCAAGAGCCATAACCTGCAACAGAAAAGTGGACGGCCATGTGGAAAATCCAGCTGATGGAG
Organism: Tympanoctomys barrerae; assembly: GCA_002564285.1. Lineage (NCBI taxonomy): Eukaryota > Metazoa > Chordata > Mammalia > Rodentia > Octodontidae > Tympanoctomys > Tympanoctomys barrerae. Next base: position 7,856 of record NDGN011452366.1, read on the forward strand.
ACAGAGCATGCCAAGGTGCTCGCCGGAGTCACCTGTGCGGGCCCACTTGTGTGTGGTGGATCTTCACGGGGCAGTGCTTGATGGTGGCCCAGCCCTGGGCCTGAGACCCTCAGTACAGCAGGAGTGGGCGGAGGTGCTGGCCCAGGCTGGTGGCCTGACGTGCTGCAGAGGCCCTGGCGGTGGAGGCAGCAGCTCTGTTGTTGCTAGCCAAGGTCCAGGTGGTGGCCCACGCACCCCAGGGGGACCTGCTGGTGTGCAAGGCCAAAGCCGCCTTGTGCTGATGAACATTTCTACTCACCATTTCCCTTATCTGTGTCATGGAAGCCCTCGCCAGCTCGCGGCAGAGCTGGGAAAGGGGGCAGCATGTCTTCGTGTCTCTCCCATCTCACCCTCATATGGTCCCTTTGTCCCTCATGTGCTCTGCACCCAGGCCTGCTGCCTGCACGGCCTCCACCAGCTTGTCGGCCTTCCCCCACACCCCGTGCTCCTGGGCTCCTGTGTAGCTGAGTCCCCTCTCTGCTGGTGACTTCCGGGGGGCTGTTGAGTTTCCCAGGAGGCCGTTTCAGGTACCACCAGCCTGTCTGGGAAGAGGCTGGAGGAGTGGGCTTGGGCTCTGGGGAGGCAATTGCCTGCCATGGGGTGGACCCAGACAGACCCAGGGATTCTAAAAGGACTTAATGTGCTTCTCTGAGAAGCTTCCTGCACCAAAGCTGTTATGGTTTGTGTGGAGGTGTCCCCCCAAAGCCTCAGGCCGTCATGGGCAGCTTCTGGAGTTTGTGATTGATAACTGTGGGTGTGGGTGCTGAACGTGCCCTGGGGCAGGTAATTTGCCTTTCGTTGTAAGGAGGAGAGAGAAGTTCCCTGCTTGAGCTGCTGCTGCTCCTCCTCTTGTGCTCTCGCTCTTTGCCGCTGCCAAGAAAGGTTGCTCTATGCTATATGCTGCTGTGCCTTGGACCCAGCTGAATATGGACTGAAACCTCCAGTAACTGTGAGGTAATAAGCCTTTCCTTTCCTCATTTTGGGTGTCAGGTATTTATCCCAGCAACAAGAGAAAAGTAACTAGACAATAGCGCTTGGTGCCTGCACTGGAGGCAGCTGCTACCTGAACCCCTGGGGAGTGCCCGCGTCCCACGGGCTGCACTTAGAGCAATGGGTGAAAGCTACCAAGGGCCATGCAGGGCTCATTGGAGAGAACACGTGTCCACCACTTGTGTGCTGCTCACACTCCAGTGACCTCAGGAGCCAGCCGGCTTCCGAGGCCAGGAGCCCGATTCGTAGCTGGCTCGAGGTGGCGGTGGCCACCAGGAGCTGTCCTGAGGCTTCTTTCAGCTATGCCCCCACCGTCCCTCCTACTCCCTGCCCAGCCAAGAGTCTGGGTGGTGGCCCAAGTCCACAGCTAAGCCAGCTGATGAGCGGTAATGTCACTACTACACACAGGGCCTCCCTCGGCTGCCACCTTCTATCGTGGTTTTAACCTTTAGCTTTAGCTTCTTCTTGCCTGCCACTGGGCACATCCGCATCCTCCAGCCCGGCAGGTACCTGCTGGCTGTCTCACCCCACAGGGGTTGCGAGGGCAGGCACCTCTCCTTGCCAGACCTGCCCCCAAGGTGAGGGGTGGGCACCACCCATGCCAAGGGCCTTCTGTGGTGTGAAGGGGACTTGAGTAGGTCCTACTGAAATCCTGCATCCAGAAATGGGGATCCCCAGAGGAAACCCAGGGTACAGAATGGCAGACAGGCACACGTACTCTCACCTCCCTGGACTCCTGGTGCCCCCGTCTTCAGAACCTGTCCAGCCTGCCCCGGCCCACAGGGACACACACGCGGCCCAGCAGTCCATCCCAGCAGATGCTGCTGAGCCTCCCCTTCTGACTGCACCTCCCCTTCCAGCCTTACCAGGCTGGCCGAGGATCCACCTGAGCCTCCCTTCCGTGCCCATCCCTGCCTCCCTGCCCCACCCCAGGGCAGGATGGCACTTCGGAAATACCCTGAGAGTCGAACTTTGACTCTCTGCCTTGAATCCCCATGCAAAGCTCCGTGCTATTTGCCTTCCGCTGGAGCCTGGGCCAAGCGGAGTGCACGGCTGAGTGGCTCATTAGGAATGCAAATGTCCCTCTACATCCGAGTTATTCAGAAGCTCTCAGAGCCAAAGTGCATGGCTTTTTTTTTCAAAATAAAATGGCTAATTAAATTGCATACACTTTCTGAGTTTAAAAAAAAAAAGCCTGTAAAATAAACATCTGTGCACTTGAGGTTCATCCAGCCTCCTATGCAAGCTGCATCTTTATCTGATGGAACACAACTAATTTGCTGCAGTAAATGATAATGCAAGCCGGGTAAAGGCCTTGATTTATAGGAGGGCATACAAGCAAAAGGGGGGAACTTGTATCAAGTCAAGGCAATCTATCTGCTCAAAACTTGCGTGTGCTTGTGCTGTTATTGCTTAGGCACCTTGTGATGTGTGTGTGACTCGAGCCTTTCGTGCATTGGTTAGAACTCCCCAGCTGCTGCCATTGCCCACATTGAAGGAAACTCAAGGACCTCAGAAGTTGACAATGGGCAGGGGCTCTGGGCTTCTGGCTGAAGCTGAGACACCAGCCACCAACCCTCCAGGGTCTCTGTTCCCAGCCTAGCTAAGGACAGGAAGCCACCCTACAATGTGAGCAGCCCCCAGTGAGGGGGTGTGGGTGCCCCTCACTGCTCTCCTGCACCACCATACAGGCCAGAGTGCCTCCTCTGTCTGTCTTGTCTGCCTGACCCTGGAGTCATTCTGTCTCCAGCTAGAATACAGGAAGGGACACCCACTTGCCCTCCCATCATTGACTGCCTCCCTGGGAGGGCCGGGCTCACCTGGGGTAGAGGAGAACCCGGAGCCCTACAGGATCAGAGGGGCTCCCATGCCCGTCGCTCTGGGCGCAATGCTGCTGCACATAAGGTATCAGCTGAGGGGCCAGGTGGTGGCGTGTGGGCTCCAGGGCACTCTCTTCCAGGTGCCCGGCTGGCCTGCCTCTAGCTACTGTGACATCCTCCATCTCCGTCCCATTCCTCACCAAGTCTGATGTCCCAGTACTCAGAGTGGCAAAGCCCCCATTCTGCCGACCTGCATTTCCTGCTCACACTGAGTGTGGACAGTGCCCGAGGGCTGGACCAGACCCAGTGACCACACAGGCCGTCAGAAAAATGGTGTGACCTTTTCAATATGCATCGGGCAGGAGGCTCCGGCTGAACACTTGCCAGTGACTTCCCATTGCTTCCTGAGTAAAAGCCCTCCCACCGTGGCCCCAAATGATCCAGCTTCCTCCAGCTCTTGCAGCTACCTTCCTGGGCCTGGAACATTCTGGCCTCTGGGTACCACACTGGCGTCTGCCCCTGCACATCTGTGTGAGAAGCCCCTCCTCAGCCAGCTCTCCTGCACCACCGTACAGGCCAGAATGCTTACACTGTCTGTCTTGTCTGTCTGACCCTGGACTCAGTCTGTCTCCAGCTAGACCATCTATCGGGGCAGCCCCTGTCCTACTACTGTGTCACCTGCAGTGGAGGCCACATTGACTGGCATTGCCCAGCTGGCATGGGTGCATATTTCAGCAGAATAAATCCATGAATTGATTTTTGCAAAAACCAAAGTCAAATATTTAACGAACCCAATGGATGCCCCGTGAGAGTGTGTGCAAGGTGAGGGTGGCAGCGTAGGGGTGAGCTCTGAGGAGCTCGAGGGCCCGAGCCCAGGGGCCGACCCTGTTGAGGTGCTCTGCCTGGGCTACAGCTCTCTCCCAGACACCCTCCCTGTGGGTCCTGCAGGCAGAGCCGCTCCTCGCTCCTCGTGAGCAGTGGTGGCCGGGCCCGTGTTCCCCCCGTTCTGCGCGCCTGCAGGCAGCTACTGCAGTCACCCCAAGCGCAGCAGGCCTTGTGCTCCCCTCCACTTCTCCACCTGCACAGCACAGATAAGGAACTGGGACTCGCGAGCGCAGGAATCTTGGCTCAGGGTGACCAGTGTAGTAAATGGCAGAGCTAGAAATCGGCCTTGGCTCAACTCTGAGATGCTCCAATAAAACAGCTCTGCCAGAAAACACCAGCTGCCCGGATGAGTCCTGCACGGGCAGCAGGGGCCTGGGCCTCGGGCTCCTGGCCGCTTCCAGTGCTCAGCTCGGCCTCGCAGGGCGTCTCCTGCCCTTGGCACTCTGCCTGGCTGTCCTCCTCCAGCCCAAAGCCCACTGGTGAAGTTACGGTCTTGTTTGGGTGCAGACCTGTAGTACTTGGTTGTAGTTTTCTTGTGGCTTGCAAAGTGTCGCCCATGAGCTGTTTCCCCCTTAACTTCCAGTCTTCGTAGAGACTGTTTTAGCTCACTATCTCATCAAACTCGACTCCAGGGTCTGTCGTGGGATACTCCTGGGACCTGGTGGTATCCAGGCTCCTCCTGGGAGCTAGCACTAGCGGTAATGATGGGATAGTGATGAAGGTGACATGGTGACACCAGTGACAACAGTGGTGGCTGTGTTTAACACTCTCTGGCCCTGACAGGTTCCCAGGCATACTCTTAAGCCCTTTGAGCTCATTAATTCACCTGATGCTTGCAGTAAACTTATCGCTCGCTATCTTCCTTCTTGGAGGGAACCTGAGAACAGAGGTGGAATAAGCTCGCCAGGCTTCCCAGCCAGAGAGCGGCAGAGCTGCAGTTGTAAACCTGGCCCTGGGCCCACAGGACACACCCCCAGCCACCATCGCGCCTGTCCTGGGAGGTCACACTGGCTTGCAGGGAGGCAACACGTGTGCGTGCACGCGCACGCACACACACGTGCGCGGCAAGTAAACAACAGTTCAAAGGACGATCCACTGGGGCTCACTAAGTGACGTGCTCATTCACCTGACATCTGAGTAACTGCTGTGCTCCTGGCCTGGGGATGGAGGACCTGGCAGCTGAGCCTCGGTGGAGTGTGACGGAGCGCGAAAGGCCTTCAGCCCTGCTGGAAGAGTCAGGCTCAGGAGGGAGCCCGGCGAGGAGCAGAGGAGCCAGGAGGAGGGTGTCTGCAGAATGAGGCGTGGCGGCGCCACCTCTGGGCTCAGGACCATCCGCCTCACTGCTGAGCAAGGCTGAGTGAGAACCAGAAAGGTCTCAGACAGGGCCAGGCAGTCACAAAGCGGCCACCCCTGCCTGGCCGTCCCTCGGGGCCCTCGTGGGAGAAGGTGGGAGAGCTGGCAGCTTGAAAAGGAGTCACTGCCTTGGTGCTTTCTTGTGGCTGGGATGTAATGCTGAGCCCCAGCCTTAAAGGAAAGGTTCAGCTCATGGTTTCGGAGGCCCGGTCCAAGGCCATGGGCTGACAGCAGGACATCAGGGTGGAACAGCCTGGGAGGCAGCTGTGCACTTCACACTGGCTGGGAGCAGAGCAGGCCACGTGCGCTCCTGAGACGAAGAGCCGGGCCCGAAGTCCTGCCCCAGGACGCCCCGACCCACCCGGCAGTGGGCTTCCCTTGCCCTGGAGGCGGCTCCCAAGCCCATCGACTTGCCACGAAGGACTCAGCAGTCCAGGCAGGTGAATGCTCCGGGGGAAGCCGCTCTGGCCAGCTCTGCCTTTCTCCTTCCCACGGGCCGCAGCGCTGCCTCAGGTGGGACAGGCAGGCAGAGAGCGCAGCAGCTCCGCTGCTGAACCTGTTGCTCACGACCAAACCAGTTTGACCCAGGATGCGGGCTGGGGTCTTCCCGTGGAGATTCGCGTATGAGGTCACTACCGGAAGTGACAGGCTGGCCTCTAAAGCGGGGCCAGGGCAGCCTGGGGGCCGGGGAAGCGCTTCCATCCGATCTTACATCGGCTCGCAGCTGGCCCCGTGGCCAGCAGAGACAGTCTAGGTGGGCAGGTGGTGAGGAAGGCCCTGCCCATGGCTGACCTAGGCATGCAGCCTTCCAGGGGCCAGTCCCAATCGTGAAGCCTCTTCTGAAAGAAAAGGAAGCAGCAGGAAGCAGCCCCTGCCGCCATATTTACTGTTTCAGCTTCGTGTTCCGCTGCACAGGCGACACAGGAGCGGCTTCCCGCCCCTCTCCCTGGTCCCACGTTAAATCCGTTCTCCCCCAGTCAGCCGGCGTCTTCTATGCCATGTGTTTTCTTTCCCGTGCAGTTAAAAATACATGTAAATGTGCACAGATTTGTTTTCCATTGCGCTTAAGACATACAACGATGCATCAGAGCTGACATGAGGAGCGCGCTTCCCGTCTGACAGCGAGCCTTACAGCTGCGTGGAGAGGTGCTGAGGCCAAGACGGCCAGGCGCCGAGCGCTCCGCAGCCTTCTGGAAATGTCACCTGTTATTATTGTTAATTGTAGCAGGCCCAAATGGGGAGAGAGACAGATCCGGGCTCTGCCAACTAGGAAGGCTCCAGATTTCTAAACAGGCCTCTAAGATGGTGAGAGCCCGGCAAGGCTGGAGGGGAGCTGCGGAAAGCGAGGCGTCAGCACCCCCACGAGAGCCAGCGCCTTGTAGCAGCACAGCAGGGGAGCTGGCCCCGAGGACGGCCTTCTTCCTCTGCTCCGTTCAGTGCAGTGGGCAGTGCAGAGCAAGTGCAGCCTGTCGCCGGGAGCACAGAGAGCCGAGAGCCAGGATTCCAAGGGCAGCGAGCAGCTGCGGACACACGGAGCTGTACCACAGCCCTGGGCGTGCAGGCCGCCTGGAGGAAGACCGAGTGGACCGAGGGCCGCACGTGCCTGCAGCTGCGGCCTCGCGCTTCCCCGGGCTGGCCACCTGCTCCTCTCCCGCCCACGCCGGCTCCTGGCACTCGGCTTTTATTCTTCTCTCCCCTGAGAACCTACGGTCCACGGTAGATGTCTGTCACTTGGCCTCCTTTTTGGTCCTGCCTTCCCCTGGAAAAGCTAAGAAAACCTCACACTTCATAAATTTTAACAACCTTTTCAACTGATGTGTTCCATGTCTGAATTGTTTTATCTGTCTGCCTTTGATTGCAGAAGCCTGCGGGCTGAGACCCCGTCCCGCTTCATCTCTCGTGCAGCTCCGGGCGTACTCTTGGCGCCAGGATCATAAAACCCACAAGAAGATAAATACATGCAAGCATCTATAATTGTTTTATTTAGCGCCGTCTGACGATAGATCAGAGACGCGCTCGCACCTACACATCAGAGGCTTCAGCGTGATCTCGTTGCAGGTCTTAATCTGCTCCTTGGGTATTAGTCATTTGTAAAACATGATTTGTTTGCTTAGAATTTTTTCTTCATGACTACAAAGTGTGCATCATAGAACAGAAAAACTTAATTTCTGATTTCTGATTAACTTTTGCACGCAAGCGTCCTAGCTAGAGTTGGCTCTGTGCATAGTGGCCTGTAAGATGGAGCCTTCCCCCTGAAAACATGCTTCCTCCTGCCAGTGGGTTAGATGGTGAAAGACAAAAGGTTCGGCCTGGGCTGAGAACGGACTCGGATTCCTCAGCAGTGCAGTTTCAAATGGCTTGGGAAAGGGTAACAACTGTTTGACCTCGTTTCATCCAATTAATTTAACTTTGTTTCTCATGTGTAAATTTCCCAGTGTTTCCCAACTGGAAAATCTCTCATTATAAATGTAATCTGCCACGGTCCACATGATCCAACAGGTGACACAGAGAGGTGAGCTGAACAAGAATAGTCCAGAACAGCTGGGCGTGAGGCACACACCTGGGATCCCAGCTAATCAGGAGAACTGGCCCAGAACTGGGAATTCAAGGCCAGTCTGAGCAATGTAGTGAGAACCTGTCTCAAAATTTTTAAAAAAATACTCATGCTGATGAGTGAGGTAGATCGCTTAGAGGTAGAGTGCTTTGCCCCCACTACACCAAAGCAAGAGGAAAAAGAGAACGGGCTCGATCATTGTTTCCTTCAAACTTCATGAGATAGGTGCTCTGTGCTGAGCAAGTCCTGCACACAAGCGCCCAGGGAGTGTCCACCTCAGGAAGCTCCAGACCACTACGAGGACACGGAAGAGCAGCAAACAGCACAAGCACACGCCGCTGGAGGCACTAGGAGCGTGATGCCAGGCAGCACAGGGGACAGCAGGGTGGCCGCTGTTATAGGCAAGAGGCTACGGTGCCCAGATGGACCTGGGGCTCAGGAGAAGGGCAGCGCAAAGGCCCCAGGGTGGGAAAAGGCTCAGCGACTGCCCCAAGGGCAGAAACCAGGGCAGGGAGCTCACCGCATCAGGCATTACAGGGAGGGCTAAGCTTTCCAGCTTTAAAAGCAAAGGAAGTGCTAAAGGATTTTTCACTAAAAGGGTGAGTGGTTTTGATGACTTGATAACTTGGGTGTGTGGAGAGGCACAGGGTAGCTGGAGGTTGAGGCAGAGGGGAATTGGCCCTTTGTCTAGGAAAATCCAAAGAGACACAGGGAGGAATGGGCCCAGGGACGGGCTGGAATTCCAGCACAGAAGGGCCCTGGGGCCTGAGCTGGCCCTCCGAATGGTGACAGGAGTTTGCTCTGCACAGGGGTCATGCAGAGCTTAAGGTACCCTGCGTAGTGCAGGCGACCCCCACCCTGGGCAGGACAGAACTGCTAGGGACAGTACTGTCACACACACACACACACACACACACACACACACACACCCCTGTGACCACTGTGGCAGTGAGTGCTGCTATTCAGAGAAGTGAAGTGTGGCTCTGCCTCTGAGGGTACAAGGGTGAGACCCCAGAAACGGGGGCCCTCACTGTGTAGCAGGGGCAGCAGTTAGAATGGGGGGCACACCACGCTCCACTCCCCCGCTAGCTCTTGTGTGTCCAGCGCCACCCCTTCAGAGTGGGTGTCGCGTCACCTGCACGTAAGTAAGCAAGGACTGTCCCTGCACTGCTGGCTGGAGACTCAGCGTCCTCCCCACCACAGGTGCCACACTGGGGTCCCCAGCACATGCTGCCCCTGTAGCCCCACGCTGAGCAGGAGTGTCCCAGGGCTGGGCAGGAGGCAGGGTTAGTGTTGGCGGGAGCTTCCTCCTGGCGCTCTGTGCTGCCCATGTCCGTGGCCCTGTGAACAGGGCCTTTAGTCGGCAGCCGGAGTCCCGCTAGGGTCTGCGGCACATGAGCATTTCTCTGGGTGCTCCGTGACCCAGCCCTTCAGGCCACGGTGGGAGGTGACACACATTCCAGACTTGGCCCACGCCCTTTCAGTCTCTGCCTACAGCATAGCACCTCCCTGCTCATGGGGAGCTTCCGTGAGTGCTGGAGGAGACAAGATCCCTGGGGGTGTCCCCTGGGGCCAGGGGTCCCACACCTGTGTATGGACCAGGGTGAATCGTGGCCTGTTTGCAGACTGTGAATGCTGGGGAAACATCCACCCAGCTCACCCAC
>NDGN011452367.1:0-10440 GCA_002564285.1 Tympanoctomys barrerae
CCTGGGTCGTGAGAGTTAATACATGAGACATTGGTTTTCCTCTTATATGGTGGGCTAATATGAGAATTAAAGATTTAATTTTTTATTCACATCTCTATTGAGTTTGTGAAGACTAAAGAAGAAATCTGAAGGACCTGCCAACATCGTCTCTGTGGGACATCTGTGGTGAGTATGTTGGGAAGCTCTAGAGGGCTGGTTTCCACCCTCCACAGCCCTTGCACACTCCTGAGGCACAAAGTGCCAGGATTGAACTAACCCTGCCTGGTCCTGCTGTTGGAAGGAACTGGGGATGTGGAGAAAACCAGGTTCTTCCACAAAGAGGCTCTTTGTGCGCTTGGTTCTGTGCTAGGCAGAGAGCCGTGTCTGACCATCTTCGTGATTTGGGTGAATCAGTTAGGAACCGCATGAGATTTGCCTGGATCTTACTCTTAGCAATGCTCAGTGCTCTGATATCCAAGCTCTGTTGCTCCTTTTGGGGGTTGCGTTCCCAGGAAACAGACTTGGAGGCAAAGTTTAGCATGTGGGGTGTTTGCTAGGGAAGGTGTTTGGAACTCACAGAGGAGGGAGGGAAGAGAAGGAAGTGGGACTGGGTGGAGGGAGATGCTAGACTGTTAGATAGGCTTGGTTAAAGCTTCAGTTGGTTTCTATAAGAACTCTGGCCCTGAAAGGTCCATGAGAATCCTTTGGAATTAGAGTTCTTCACACCCTGCTTTAGACAGGTGCTGGGCAGAACCTCCTGGGGAAGGGTATGAACTTTGTGGGAATGATTCCTTCCCTGGAGCTGCCTCTGAAGGGGTAGAAGACTGCCAACAGCCATGGCACAAGGTCCTTTCTTGGAGAGGCAGTAAGGTGCACATCAATAGGTCTACCATAGCTTTTGTCCAAAGACACACTGTGGCATTCACCTGGTGTGGTATGTTTTCCTTCAGCCTCAGGGAGAAAAAGGATTAACCAGTTGAGACCTCATTGTGCTACCATAACAAGGGGTCTGTGACCCCCTGGCTTACTACAAAGGTTGTCTCTCACTCATGAGCAGTGTCTTAGACTACCATGACTCTGGCCTATGGACTCGTTATTCTTAACTCCAGCTGACATCTGCTGACATTGCCGACATCTCAGCAGAGAGAAAGAGTGCACTGAACCACCATATGTCTCTGGAGGCTGCTTTTAATAAGTGCCAACAGGCTCAGGAGAGCTTGTTTCCTTCCACATGACCCTTCTGCCACGCTGTTCCTTCCTCCAACATCTCATTGGCTGAAGTGATGGGGTCCGCCATCTGTGAGGCATGAAGAACAGTTCAGGGTGGGCACCAGAAAGGGGGACCATGGCTACCATTATAAGAACGTAGTTTGCAGCACATCAGGAAGACAGGGAGTAGGTGTGGCTCAGAGCTCTCTGTGTGGGCTGTAACCTGTGAGTGGGAACGGGGCTCCTGTTGCCCCAGCAGGACTTCATCGGAAATGGACAGCTCCAAAAGAGCTGTAGATGCTGTTGATAGATTCTGATTTAAATTATTATTTTCCCTTGAATGTGGGAAGGCTAATCACAGCTCTTTAAGCCATGGAGCAGATTGTCCTGGAAGCAGAAACTGAGGTCTTTCGAGGAGACGTTGCTCTGGCAGTGACTGGCTAGTGCTTTCTTGGGTCTCCCTGCCTCTCTGCCCACACACAAGGCCTTTGCATTTGTTGCCTTTCCAAACTGGCTTTCAGTAAAAGCATTTGACAGGCAGTGGTTTTCTGACCATAACTGCCAGTAAGAAATACTTCTTCCCTTATAATTTGGTTGGTACCCAAAAACCAGAACAACTCCGCAGATGGTACTATGATTCTTTTATTTATTTATTTATTTAATTTTATTTTAGGGAAGGATCTCACTACTATATCAGACTTGTAGTGACTCGCCTGTTTACAGCCTCCCAAGAGCTGGGATTACAGGTGCTCGCGACCACTCCCAGTCTGGTAACACGGTTCTTGATATGGGTGCAGTCTAATATTCCATGCCTAGCTTTCCTCCTCCACCCCAGACTTCTGGTTGTGCTTAAATAAATCAATCTACAGAGCTGTAATGAGTTTGTATGGCTCCTTAAGGTGGCTGTGAATCTCTCTATAAATGGGAGCTTAAAATAATAACAACTTACTGTCTCACTGCTGTGGCGTCTTAGAAATCCAAAGACAAGATGTCTTTGGGCGTGTGTGCCCTGTGAAGCCTCCACGGGGGAATGTGCTTGCTATTTACAGCTTCTGGTGGTTGCTGGCGGTCCTTGCCTTGCAGATATGTAGTAGTGAGCGTTCCTGTTGCTGCAGCCACATACCCCATACACACAGTTTACTTGGCTCCTAGTTTTGGAAGATTCAGGCCCTTGATCAGTTGGCTCCAAGTCAGAAGCACCATGGTGCGGGGTGTGGCAGAGAAATTCCTGGTGGGAAAGGAGATTAGGAGGCCAGTGCCAGAGAGACGTGGGTGGGGGTCTGTATACAGTGCACAAGGCGGTGCTTCCAGGAATCTCCACCCAGAGGGTGCTTTGGTAATTCCTAGCCAGCTCCCAAGCAAATCAAGTTGATACAGCTAAGCTTCACAGCCCAAAGGCACCTTACTCCAACCCGCCACATTTCACAGCGTCACCGCTGTGCCTCGCTTTCCCTCTCATACACCAGTCACTGAGTGAGGCTGTCCTGTTTGCCTCAGTTTACCTGCATTCCATCTTTGCAGATCCTGTTTCTAAGAAAAGTCATGTTCACAGGTGCAGTTCTGGACAGCATGATTCAACCCACTAGAGGGTCACAATTGAAAACTTCAAAAAGACCATGAAAGTAAAGTGGTGCATATTGCGAATGGCTGTTGTTGGTCTTCTCAACTATCAGCTTTCCACAGAGGCTCCACGGCCCGGCTCCTGTCAGCAGCTTCGAGTCTCCCATGTGTGAGCTCGAGAGAGGTGCATGTCAGGCAGAAGATGCTATGCTCTGCAGTGTGGGGAGTTTCTGCTGCTGTGGCTCCCGCTTCTGGTGGCTTCGTGCCATCAGACTGACACTTGGGGTAGGGGTTCTCAGGTCCTTTCAACAATCATAAACATTATAAATCGGAAACCCAAAGGCTGAGGTCTTGGAATGTGCGTTCTTGAGATTATTCTCTAGCAACAAAGCATGCAGCCTCTTCTAGATTCTAATCGGCGGTTTACTTCTCCAGACTTTTTTTCTCCCAACTACCAAGACAAGTTGCCTTTAAAGAGGTTAACATAGAACTAAGAACCCTTTTCACATTCCAATAAAACTTATCAGTAAGATTCCAAGGGAGGTCAAATGATGCCCAAGCTATAGAAACACGGCTCTGACACTATATATAAATGCAGCCTGTGACAATCACTACCTCTGCCTGTTCTCCAGGAGCCAGAGCTGTCAGCCCCCTGTGGCCTCTGCCTTAATGAGTGACATTTACCGCCATTAACATAGGGATGAAGGAGGAACCCAGCTGCCTCCCAGGGCGATGCCAGGCACCCTGGAAATGCCAATCAGAAGTATTATTACTCCCATCCTCAGAATCTTATTCTAGCTTAACCTTCCATTTCTATTAAAAAAAAAAACAAACCTCTAAATTTAACTTCATATTGATAACTTTCATGTAGTTTCCTTGCAGGGGTAAAATTTTTAGCTGCTTGTTAGAAAGCCATCTCTTGCATGGTACAATGAAATTGGATTAATCCTTGCTCTCCTCAGATAGATACTATTTGGAGGGACAGATTTAGAAAACAAAATAAAATACACACATGGCCACACTAATTATAGACAGCAATAGAATTAATTGTGAATTGTTACAGTCACAAGGCACAGTGAGATCATTTTGTTTGAGATTATTTTAACAAATGCAAGCTGAAGGAACATGAGAGGTGAAACAATTGCCTATACGTTGCTACTCTATTTTTGTCAATTTCATGGTGCATTTCACACGTGACAGGTTCTTTCCTAAGGATAAAGATGACATTTCTACTGCATATGAAGAAAAGGAGAGAGAGAGAGAGGAGGGAAGGAGCTGGTTTAGGCTCTCAGTTTCCCCGGCATCAGTCAGTGTGGCTAAGCATAGACCTGGCTGCCCCATTCTGCCTGTCTGTGGAGTTTTCATTCTGTGGCCACACCCAGACTCTCCCAGTCACAGAGCTAAGAACGATGCTAACCTGTCACCCTTTCCCAGCAATGGGTCTTTCTCACTGGCCCTGGTGGCAATGATTTGAACTTTGTTTGTTTGTTTGTTTCCTGTAGTTCTAATTTTATTCTGCACAGACAGCAAATGACTAACTTTTTAATTAATGGGGCAACTAGTGTGGTGTTAAAACAGCCTGGAAAGAAAATGAACACAAGTATTCACACGCGCTGCGGGCCACAAGGAGTGTGCGGGTCATTCACAAACACGTACGCAGCCACTCAATTGTGCGCTCCAATGAGTTCTGCTCAATGCAGTCTTTCCCACATTGAAAGGCACTCTGTGTCCAATGCTGCCCTTTACCTCAGTCTAATAGCTCATCAAATGTTTGCCAGTAAAGGTGAAATGCTTACATTTTTCTGCATGTAGTTCATAAGTAGTTGTGAGACCAAAATGGTTCTCTTTTACATTTTTATTGCCTAAAATCATATATTTTTCTTCTTAGATTGGAAAGACAGAACAGTGGTATTGAACCTGTGGCATACACGTTCTTGTGTTTTTCTTTAAAGACAAACAATGTTAATGTAGAGTGTTTTCACTAAGGTAAAACCTCAGTCTTCAGGCTTAATCAGTGTTGGCATTTTGCAATGGGGAAGAGTATTTGGGGTTGCAGATTAGCAGTTGGTCTCTAAAAGGCTCACCATCACTTACTTAAAATACTCCAAGGGCAGACCTCAGTTGTGTGGATCCATTAAGGATGTCCTTCTCCAGTCTGCATGCAGAGAGTTCAGTAGAGAGGCCTTGGATGGACTTGGGAATTTGTGGCTATCCTTCTGCATTGCTGCATGACCCAGACTCACATTTTTTCCCCCGGGGTCTTAGCTTCCTCATCAGCTGAAGAAGAGTGTCTTATATCTTGTGTCTTTCTGCATGGAAATTTTTCTTTGCCATCACCGCAACAAATGCTGAAACTGAGGTTGGTCCCCCAAAGTGTCTCAGTGACCATCAGGAGCCCCGCCCCCACCTCCAAGAACATTGCCCCCCCTCCCCCGTGGTTCTGTGGGGCCTTCGTTTCTCCCAGCATGTTCATCGCATTGCTTTCAGTATAATTTTTAATAAATCCATAGGACTTCTCTTCGATATACTGGGAATGAAGAGGGTCTTAGTAGACACTGGTGAAAGGCCAGATGCTCACAGCTCAGAAGTAGGAGTTGAAACACTCCATGGCCTCAGCCAACCACACCTGCCAAGCCACCATGCCCAGTGGCTTTCTGCTTGGCAGAACCACCATCGTCTTTCTATGGGGTCAGGAGAGTGCCCGGGACAGCAGTCCACGCTGTGCTGACCTGGACGTGAGGCCACCTGTGAACTGTCTCTGTCCGCCTCCCTGCAGGCAGTGCCCTCAGGGGCCCGAGTGCTGAAGGGAGGCTGACTTTGGAATCAAGGTTCTGGTGCTGGAACTCGTTCTGCTGTCCTGCCTCCCCTGAGCTCTGGCCTGGGAGGCCCCAAGTAACTGGATGGTCTCAGCTGTTGTGGGGGAACATAGGTTGACAGCAAGATGGCCAAATATTTAATTAAAAAACCCCAAGTTCTTCAAAAGTTTCATCCTTCTAGTTGAGATGTGTGCAGCTTACCAACGCCTGCATCCACTGCGTCTCAGATGTCTTCCCGTGAGTTCCCAAAGCTTTCCCTCTGTCAGGCTGTCTAAACACCCTGTGTTCTGGCTGCAAAGCCCACCCCATAGGCCCTCCCCACTGTGAAGCTTGGCCTTCCCCCAGGTCAGCAAACACACCATTGGGTTTGGCAGAGGGATCTGAGTGGGATCCGGGTGGTGTTTTTAACACATTTTGAGCAGCAGCTGCTTATAGGAAAAATTTTTCTTTGCCAAAGGGCAGGAGCATCACCAGCAGGCAGTGATGGGCCCTTCAGGGCCTGTGTCGGCAGCTCCTTTTTTCACAGTGACATCATCCAGTTTAAAAATATACCAAAAGTCCTATGCTTTTTTTTTTCTTTATGAAATTATGACATTATACTTTCAAAGTCTTTATTTTGAGCTATTCATTTTTTTTTTTTTGTGTGTGTGTGGTTGTTTTGAGACTGAGTTTTACTATGTACTTCAGGCTGGTTTAAACTTATTGTGTCAGACAGGCTGGTCTCAAACTTGAAGAGACTCTCCTGCCTCAGCTTCTGGAGGGCTGGGATTATAGTTATGGGATTATACTATCATGCCCAGCCTGGATGTTTTAAAAAAATAAAACTGAAATGCAAAGGCATTGTTCAAAGCAGATATTGTAAAGTATCACTGCTTGATAGCACATCTTGTTCTGAGCGCTTTCCCTGGGTGACCTGGGACAACATGCTTAACATCTGAGCTGCCATTTTCTCATTGGCAGGTAACAGCACAGCCTTTCCCTGGGGATTCCCTGGGGGGTCAGGTGGAGTTCTCACCCTCCGGTTACAGTGCCCTGTCATGAGGCCACAGAGTCTTAGAGTGGTCGCTCTGCTCTTTAGTGCCCAGTTCCCTGGAGGGCAGAAGACTTACATGTGAGCCCCGAGGGTCAGCATGGAAGACCCAGTGCTGCGTGCGTCACCCAGGCTGGCAACTGTGTGGAGGAGCAGGGTCAGCCGCCGGCTTGCACGCCTCAGGGACAACTGGCCCACCTTGTGCGCTGCTGCTGGCCAGGGCGTGTGGACCCGGAGCAGCCAGCTGACCCAGCCAGGCAGGAATCAGCTCATCAATTACTTCTATACTTTAGTAGCTCTACCTGTGCAGGTTTTTATGGACCACAAGAACTTAGAAGTAAAGAAAGATTATTGAGAAGAAAGTTAGGGCAAGTTGCAAGCAAATATAATGATAATATGAAATATGAAGTATGATCAAAACATGCAAGTTGGACACACCGGTGTAAATATTGCATTGCTTTTCTGATGTGAGAAACCAAAAGGATCAAAATGTATTATAGATATTGTGAAGCAGGAAAAAAGTGCTTGAAAGGGAAGAGGAACTGTGGGGGGGGGGGAGAATGCAAGGAAGGGAAAATAAAGGAATGAGAAAAGAAAGTAAAGAAAGGGAAGCAAAGGTTTTGTAACTAGGAGGGCTGGTGAGATAACTCAGCAGACTAAGCACCTGCTTTGGCAAGCGCAGAGACCAGGGTTTTATCCCTGGTCCCGCATGCTGAGCTGGCCCTGTCCCCTGGGTGCACTGAGCTAGTGACCCAGTCCAGGAGTGGTGGCACACACCCATAATCCCAGAGCTGGGGAGGCTGAAAATGGGAGGATCACCAAGTCCAAGCTGCGCAGTGAGTGTACCAAATACATAAAATGAAACAAAACAAAACAAAACAAAAACCTTTGTAAAGAGGGTAGGAAAGAGAGATTAGAGGGAGGGGAGGGGAATGATAGGAAAAGGAACCAAGAAATATCACGTACAGTCACACAATCCCTGCAATGACTGTGATCATTAAGCAGACCTAAAACGTACCAATAATTAATTTTTAAAAATTGTACTAAAAGACACACCACTCCGAATGTTCCCTCTTTGTTTGAACACACTTTCCCCCTCGGTCTTGCCACTTCCTGGAGCTGCTCTGGAGTCCTCTTTCCTGCGTGTCCTGTTGGGGTCTGATCCGATAGCAGCAGCGCTGCCTCCGAGCGCCAGCCCACGGAGGGGCAGACGCGCAAAAACGTGACACCATGTCCTCATCCGCCACAGGAGTCTGCTCTGCATCTGCGGCTTTGGACTCTTCCCTAAATTCAAAATGACCGTGGAAGGGCGATGGTGAGGCAACGCAGGACCTTAAGGCCGCTCTGAGCGCACGGCTAGACACTCCCAGAAGAGGACTCCGGAGCCGCTGCGGGAAGGGGCAAGCAGGAGGGGTGAGTGTGTTCAAAGAAAGAGGCAGGGTTTCGCGGCGATGAAAGGCAGCTTGCCTTTTGCTGTCAGGGTTTTTAAAAAAAATTTAAGCACACACCATACATGCCAGTCCTGTCCCTCGCTTTGCACTCAAGCAGGGGTTTTCAGCTACGGATCTCCCCTTTCCACTTTCCTTGCACAGTACTAGTTAATTACACTACTTAAAATCTTTTGTTAAAATTAGTACTAGCTGTTCTTGTCTCCTGTTCAGTTTGTCCTTCTCCAGAGCAGGAAACAGCAGCTGTGCTCCGCGGGTCCTCTGAGATGCAGACCCAGGAATCTGAAGTCAGAGGGGTCCAGTGGATCCCCGCGAGGAAGGCCGGGGAGGACGGAGGAGGCTCCCCGCCACACAGCGGGGCAGACGGAAGGGAAAGAAGCAGGAGGAGAGAGCCTTCTCCTCCACCAGCAGGTCTGAGAAGGACTCAGCCACCCCGCAGCCCGAGCCATTACTGTCGGGATCCCTGGCCCAGAGGAAGGACCGCAGTGAGCACCCTGCCAGCTCCTGCTCTGGGGAAGCCCTGGGAGGTGGCCACGGGGTGACACAGCACGCAGTCCAGGGCCAGCGGCTGCTCAACCGCCAGCCTTAGAACAGAACTGGGCCGTCCTTCGGTGGCTGCAGCAGTCTCCTGTGAGGAGGCTCCCAGCTTGGCTGGGCTGCGGAGGGCGATGATTCTGGAGGGCCGCGGCCTCCACGTGTGCGGCTTCGGGACCCACGCTGACCCACGCAGGCCTCACGTGGCGCGCAATCAGCGCAGTCGCTGGCGGAACCCAGCGCCTGAGCCTCAGTTCGCACAGCGTGTGCGCAGGGAGGACCCACGTGGCCCAGCCGGAGGGGGGACAGGGCACAGCAGCGAAGAACAATCCAGACAGGGCTCCGCCGCTGCCCTCCCCAGGCCCAGCTCAGGTCCAGTGAATCTGGCTCCAACGCTCCGTGCCTGGCCAGGAACCCGCAGGAGACGACAAGCACCCGTTTTTCTTCTCTGTTGCTCTTGCGCAGAGGTTGACTGCTGGTTGGTCCAGCCAGCCTTAAGGACACGGACACAGCACCGTTGTCATCACCGCCGGGACAGCTGGCCCCCAGCCCCATTTCCATTCTGAACCGTTTGTCCTCCACACCCTTTGGAGGGTTGAAGAGAATCCCCCTCTGCAGGGAAGGGCACTCCTGGCCCCGTGTGCTTTGAGGGGCTGCTTGTGAGGAATGAAACAGCGCCCCACGGCTTCCTACCCCTGGCTCCGCGAGGTTGGGGTCTCCTGTCCTGCCCAGCTGGCTGCCTGCGGCTTCCTCAAGTGGAAGGGTACTGACCCCTTTTCATTTCCTTCCACCAGCGCCTGCTGGGGAGGACTGAGCCCCAGGGCCATGCAGGGTGCTGAGCTCCAGGGGCTGTGGTCCTCCCTTCCTCCTGCTCCTCCTCCTCTTCCTCCAGGTCTTGGGCTGCAGGACTAATGGCCTTAGAAGTACCTTTCTTATGCTTCTTGTGTGTTACTCTTTGATGCTTTTCACTAGGAAATTATTTTAAACCACAGTATGTGGTTTCCAGAACCACATACTGTGAAACGTTCTGCAAACTATCACTGGGCCTTGTCAAGTTTTAAGGGAGTCCTTTAAGGGACGGGCTGTAATTATAAACTCAGACTCAGAAACCTTCCTGACCCTGTCCATTTGATGGTACTCCTGGGATTTTAAAATTTATTATTAATTAATTAATTAATTGTATTTAGTATAGGGTCTACAGGGTCTCACAATACAGATCGTACTCATAGTGATCCTCCTGTTTTCAGCCTCTCAAGGGCTGGGATAACAGGCATGTGCCACCACGCCCAGTCTCAGTAGTGTTTCCTGGGTGCAGGGCTGGCACAGCATGTCGGGGGCCGGACCCCATCTCTGCATTTGCCTAAGCAGGTGCTTTAATCTGCTGAGCTATCTGGCTAGCTCACTGGGACGCTTTTGACTTCGACTAGATGTCTGCTATCATATGATTTGTTTGTATCAGGAAAAGGGGCCCCCCGGCCTCATCCTTAGGGGTGGTGAGCCCTGGGACAGCTGATGGGACTCCGCACGCAGACCTGTGCTTGGGGCTGTGGGTCACCATCAGCACAGGAGAGGCAAAGCCAGCTGCAGGAAAGATGGAGCAGTGAGCTACAAGATCCCCTTCCCGGTGAGCTAGGCAGACATGACGAATTCCAGCTGTGTGCAGTGACAGCAGGGTGGAGTATTGTCACCCAGGGACTCAGTGCCCTGGGTTTCTAGGGCAGGCTGCTCCCACGGGCACCTGACTCCCAGCCTCTTGGAAGGAGAGCGGGTGTTCTGCACGCACCATCTTGCCTGCTCCGCTTGGATGTAGAGATCTACACTCGCTGGCCTGGACACGGTGTGTGGGTGGGGTCTTCCACACCTC